>JABFFC010000290.1:0-26147 GCA_013623535.1 Fusarium penzigii | reverse complement strand
GAGGGAGGGAGGGATTAAGACGAGAGAACGTCGAATACAAATGATTATTTGATAACAATGAAGCAATCTAGATTCTAAAACCAAGTGAACCGTGTGCGAGTGTGGTATTAATTCTTCCTCTATGTCTTTGCACCCCAACTATTTATTATACGATATCTTTGTTTCCAAAAAAGAAACCACACGGGCTGAACCTGAACCAGCCAACCCAAGTTTGAAACTCCTTTTCTCTTACATCCACAGATTATTAATATCTCTCTCCTATATAGATTTTACCATGCTCTCATAGCATGGTTAGTTCTTATGCACTAATCACAACAGTGACCGTCTCCCTTTCCTTCTCCGTGACGGTCACTGTGAAATAGACAGACACGGTAGGAGTTCCGTCAATGATGATGGTTGTAGCGTGAACTTCATCGGCTTTGGCTTCCGTCGCAGCAGCAGTTGGCACGGCGGTGGTAGCTGCGTCTTTGTCATTGTACTCGTCACCACTATCTTCATCTTTGTCACCGTCATCGTCGCCTTCATCATCCTCATCAACGGGGATGATGAGGACAGATGAGGGCTGCACGGAGGCTGTTGTGGTCTCCACGGTGGAGGGTTGCTTGATGGACTTTGTGAGGGTAGTGCCGCCCGTGGGGAATGTGGTTGTGGTTGTGGTAGAGTCAGCGTTAGATGGCCGGGTGTAGGTGACTTGAGAATCTTCAGTAGACTGAGAAGGTTGTTCTTGGATTGGTTGTGTTGGCTGTGTGGACTCTGTAGTCTCTGAGGGCTGAGATGGTTGTTCGTCTACAGGCTGAGATGGCTCTTGCTGAATAGGCCGAGTGGTCTCTTCGACAGGTTGTGTGGGCTGGCTCGGCTCTTCAGCAGGTTGGGTATACTGAGTTGGTTCTGCAGCAGGCTGTGTGGGCTGCGTGGGCTGTTCATTCGCAGGTTCCTCTGACTGAGTTGACTGTGAGACCTCCTCTTGAGTCGATGGAATTGGCTGTTCCTCGGCAGGCTGGGTAGGTTGTGTCGATTGCTCATCTGTAGATTGAGATGGTTCCTGGGCAGTCTGACTGGGTTCTTGATTGACAGGCTCTTCGGTCGTCTCAGGGAGAGCACCATCATCGACAGTGACAATCGATGTTACTGTGACAACAGGAATAGCCGGTTGTTCGTCCGCAGAGGAGGTAGTCACAGGCTCGTCTCCCTGGTTTCCACCTTCACCCCCACCCAGGATCTTCTTTGCGACGCTGGGGTCCTCGCAGGTGATTTTAACACCCTCAGTGTTATCCATTGGCAGAGCAAAGCATTCGATGCCTTCGGCACCACAAGAAGTAAGGTCAAATGTGCCAGCTCCGTTACACTGTGCAACTTGTCCGTCAATGCAAGCCGCTTGACCAGAGATACAAGCAGACTCAGGGGTAAGTTCAGAGAACATCTCGTTGTATTCCTTAGCCAAAGCCAGATTGCTAGCATATGTAGCAGCGGGGACAGTTTGAGTACCCGTTGGAATACTGGTCACTGCAGTTGGAATACCGTTGTTGGGCTGAGCAGTGGTGACAGCCTCAGCGGCGGATGAAGTGTCGACAACGGAGGTAGGATCTGCATCGACAGCTGAGGTTATGACAGCAGAAGATGTGGCAACAGAAGACGTTATAAAATCAGGCTCAGTGGTGCTTGGTTCCTGTGGCTGGGTCTCCTCCAAAGTGGACGCAGAAGTATCTGGTTCAGCCAGCTCAGAAGTTGAAACTGAATCAACAGGTTGGACAGCAGAGGTTGTTGTGGGGTTCTCGGACTGCACCGGCTGCGTAGGCTCAGATGGCTGAACCAACTCCTCGGTCGAGGTAGTGGCGGCCGGATCTTTAGGCTCTTGAACAGAAACAGTCACCGTTGTTGCGGTATCTGACGTCGAACGTTCAAGGGTTTGCTCGACGGCGCTCGTAGTGACTTCAGAGGGAATAGGAATAGTCTCGGTTTCACTACCAACAATAGTTGTGGACAGGGTGGCGCTGGAGCCGACCGAGGGAGCCTTCGTGCTGATCTCAGCAGCAGATGTATACGCAGGAGCTTCCACACTCGTCTCCTCAGCAGGAGCTTGGGTAGTCTCCTCCAAGACTGCCGAGGTTGAGGTGACGGTATTTTCAGGGAAATTGTTCTCCTCGGGGAGAGTGGTCTTGCTGCTCTCATCAGACGAAGGCAGCATATCCCCAAGATTGACGCTTGTTTGGTACCGATATTCGGACGTAGGTACTGGCAGCTGTGTCGAGCCCTCAGATATAGATGTTTCCAATGTAGGCGCAGCTTGGGAAGACGTCTCGCTCACGATTGATGAGACATCGTCAAAAGATGAGGTAGGTTCTGAGCTTGGGCTGGGTTCAGTCTCAATTGAAGACAAGGGGACCTCTTCAGTTGCGGCTGGCTCTTTCGGTACAATGGAAGTTGTAATGATTGTCTGAGACGGATTTTGTGTGAGAGTGAGCTGCTCTTGAGGCAAGTCGGTTGCAACGTCTTCGGCAGTCGTGTACTGAATCGTCGTTGGATCGACAGTCGGCTCGTTAATAGGGATAATCTCGTCAGGGCTCGAGGTTTCGGAGGGGCTGGCCTCGCCATTGCCTTGAGAATAGGTTTCTGGTATAAGTGATTTAGGGATTTCGATAGTGGACTCTAACGTCTCAAAGATGGGCTGAGGATTCGGTTGTGAGCCTTGATTATCTTCATCGGGGGAACTATAGAGAGGTTAGCTGAAAACTATCTACTTAATTTCATGAATCATGATACATACTCATAACCAGCCGCGGTAGCGGATATAGGGACGCCAACTTTGGCTTCCACGTAAGAACCATCAGCTCGTCTAATTCTGTATGAAGAGTTAGTTCTCATCGTCTCACCAATGTCAGGGACTACATACAAGCTATCAGCCCATTTTAGAGGACCAGCCTTAACGGACTGAAGCGTTGAAAGAATGTGTAGAACTGTGGCGAAGTGAAGTGTATGCATGTTGAGAGAAAGGATACGCCAGAACGGACGTCTGTGATTTGACTGTAAAAACTGAAAGAAAGTAGTTTGAAGTGAGTTTCGGGATTTGAACCGGTTTCGATCGTCTCGTTACTCCGAGATTGGTGGTTAGAATCGAGAGTGGTAGTTGATTATATGCGTCAGATGTCGTCGACAACCCAAGAAAGTCGTGTTCTCGTTTCTTCGGATCAATCAAATTCTCTTTTTTTACGCAAAAACAACGAAAACAATGACCCCAATGTTCCAGAAACACCGAACTGTGCTGATAGACAAAAGAGAGAAGTTGAGTCGGGACAAAGGGAACAAAAAGGAGGTTTCCTGACAAAGTCAAGAACAAAAATGGAACAAGACGGATAGGAAAATGAAACAATAGAATGATTGTGAGAAGATGAATAGACAGATCAAGGAAATTGTTAAATAGAGAGACAAGAAAAAGAGACCAAATAAAGAAAGATTTTCACGGAAGAGAGAGAGAAAAGGGAAGAGGAAGAGGAGGGAATGGGTGATAATGTTGTGTAATTGTATACCTCAAAATCTGTACTTTCAGTTTCACCCCAAGCAGTCCAGGGCATGGACATGGACATGAGAACAGCTTCAAACAGCTAGCTCTCTCTCCCCTGGTCCAAGAATCGGAAGGAAGACATCGTCTCATCTCGCATGGTGCATCTCCTCGCAGTCCATAGTCTCACTTCGCGCCCAACCATAAATAAAAAGCCCAGCTACTCAAGACCCCCGGCCAGAACCATCTGATTTTAGACACAACCGGTGATCCAATAAAACAGCCTCAGCGATGGCCTCTCTGAGACGCGGCCGGTGCTTCATGGGTTACGAGGTATCGTCGAAAGGTCTGGGTCTGGGTGCAGTAATTACATAGTAGGTAGTCTGAAGTTGAAATGGGGTTTCTGTTCTTTAAGCGCGCGGTTTCGTAATATCCCTGAAGACTTCCGGGCGGCTCTTTCCCACTGGCTTTAATGCAGACCCTCGGCAGCGGGCCGTGAGAGGCAGGAGCCAATCAGTACGACCCCACCTCAAGGACCTGCGGCAGCGGTGGGGCGATTTACAGAGGCGGCTCAACCTGTTGATGTTTATTTAGCGGATGAATATAGAACAATGGCTTGGTTTCTCTCTTTTTTTCTTCCTTTTTCCCCCAATGCCTGGCAGCGGTCCAATACTTTGTGTAATTCCACTCACTACCTTTTTGCATTATATTACTCCAAGACATTTCTTGTGGCTTAAACACCTTCGGAATAAAGATGAATGCCCTTGTTCCTTCTTCCATCCAATCACATCTCTCAGGATCAATAACGTTTCTTTTTGTGCCTGAACCACCAGCTTGGTTCCGTTCAGTGGCCCCACCTTCCGCACCACTTCTCAGATTCATCTCAACACCAAAAGCCGCTCTCAACTTGACTTAACCCAACCCGAGAACTGAGTACGAAAATAGGCCAAGCATCGCAGCAATAGCCGCTCAATGGTCATTTCCCTAGCCATCTAAAGCCCACCTTGTTGAGGCTGAGCATACTACTAAGTCGACATATAACAATTCAAGATTTATGAATGCATACTCCATTACATGTTGCTTTCCATTTCCTTTTTTTCCCCTTTTCCCTTACCGCCGTCGTTTCTATATTCTACATTCCCATAGTCATATTCATACATCTTGGTATACAAAAGTCCAGATCATATAGTCCTAATATACAATAAGGGGATATTCATCCTCTATAATTGGTGCATCCCCCTTGCCTGTTATATACCCCCCATCTGGTGTTTGGGTAGTGGTGTTTGAAGAACCACAGCTTCGAACCGCCCATGTTTCACGACCTAATCTTCCTTAGACACTCGACTTACTCCGTCTTTGTCTTCGGTCTTTCTACTTCCGTGTCTTGACCCCTTCCTGGTCTACCGCCTCCTCAGTGTCTGACCTGTTCATCCTCTCCTGATGCCTTGTACTGCGAATCCATTGCAAGACTCTGCCAAGAGGGTGATTGCCATGCTTATCTGAAGACTCGTCCAGGTACCCACGCACCACTGCGTTATCAGGCCATTGCCACCCGAGCTGGTACTCGTTGAAGCTCTTCAGTATGTCATCCATCTCAGCATCCTGTAACATGGGTTCACCAAATGCCCTAAATGCACACAGCATATCAAGCATGTCTACATCCCGTGGCACCTCGTTCAACCCTTCAATCTCCTCAATCAGTTTGGGATCTCCCCACTGCCGAAAGAGCCACTTGAGAACCTCAGCCATCTCCTCAAACTCCCCTGCATATGCTAGTGTCAGCATCAAGTCATGCGCGTGGGTTGCCATCACCAGGTCGCCTCTCGACCGCATACTGTCAAGCTGCGTGATCCCAGGGATGTCGACACCCTCAGAGTTTCTCTTTTCCCTTTCCGCCAGTGTGTGGAAGAGTCCCTTGATGCGTTCAGATGCAGACCTGATGAGGCCAAGCACAGAGTCACCCAAAGTCCCATCGTCTGGCCGCTCATTAGGCCGCCTCCCCCCTGCTTTCCAGGCACCTAGATTGTAGAGAAGCCTGAGGGAGTTTGGTTCTCCGGAATTCGTGTTGATGACCGCAGATAACTGCTCAGCTTCTCGACGCAAAATTTTCCTCAATGTTTGCGAAAGTCGAAGCAGTAATGTCAGGGACGCGCCGTGGGTGGTTTCGATATGCTCGGCGAGGCGTGCCAGTAGGCTCAGCTGCTCCTCAAGCGGCATCCCCAAACCTCTGTGATGCTGGCCCAGGTTTTTTATTATCGGTGCCCAGACATAAGGTCCCCAGTTTCGATGCTTGCGTCTCAAACGAAGTCTAGCCAGCCGGCTTGCCCGCAGTATATGCCGCCCACAAGAACCAGGCTCCCTTGAGCAAACGCTGATGTATGCCGAGAAGAGGGGTAAAGGTATTTCCTTCAGCAGGTCGGGCTCTGGATCGGGCGCCAATAGGTTAGAGAATACTTCCCAAGATTTAGTGCCCTCGAGGAGATACCGATGAGCTGTCTCGAGACTCTCGGCATTGGCTACTAGAACCACTAGACATTGTTCATCCAGCACAACGCCTTCACCCT
This sequence comes from Fusarium penzigii, assembly GCA_013623535.1. Taxonomy (NCBI): domain Eukaryota; kingdom Fungi; phylum Ascomycota; class Sordariomycetes; order Hypocreales; family Nectriaceae; genus Fusarium; species Fusarium penzigii. Next base: position 20,087 of record JABFFC010000290.1, on the reverse strand, counting down.
TCATCATCTCAAATAGCTCGTCAGGGCTCGGCGGTCTTAGTCGCGCCTTCTCGAAATCCGTCAAATTATACATGTCCTGTGTTGGGTAGTTGAGCGTAGTGTCACCCGGCAGAGTCCCCATTCTTGGGTTGGCATCACGAGCGTGGAGTCTCTGAAAAAGAGCACTGTACTCTGCAGAACCAGGTTTCCGACCAGGCTCAGGCGGATGCTGAAATCTGTCCCAGGCCTCTTGAGCATTCCGCGTCGCCTTGATCGATGCAGCCCACGGTGACAGCGTCTGGTCTGAACTTAAGGGTGTGCGCTGCTGTATAGTCGGGGAACCTTCGCGAGCAAGGCCTTGTAATGCATCTAGGGCAACATCCACCTCCGTCTTGTGAAAGCCAGCTTCCTGCATCATCATTCCCGCACGCACTACTCGACTCCAACTTTCATCGGGCTCCAAAGTCTCATCCATACCGTCTCCGGGCTGCAGATAAGGCGGCCAAGACTGCGAGTAGCGTACTGCGCTGTGTTGTTCGGTGTGGTTCTTAGGCATACCTGCCAGTACGGACTGGATTGCTTTGAAACCAGACCTGTCCACCAGTAGCGCCTTGGGAAGACCACCCGACATGCCCAACAAAGTCCGTTGTGCTTCCCAGACGTGTGCATGAGGGACTGTTTTACGCTGCGGCCCTAAGCCTGCGCGATCTGCCACAACGCCAAGCGCAGTGTTGAAGTATTTGCATTGTGTGTGGTAGGTTTGATGAGAGTTCTTGGAGGTAGCCTGGTAGTTCATTATGAACTGGGCGGTGATCTCAGCCAATCTGACAAGACGACGAGGTTCTACTCTTCGGCAGTGAAAAGCCAGGTGCGACAGTAGCTTTTTAAATTCGTCGGGCGCCAGTTTCTCCATGGCCTTGACTGCCCGGCCTTTTTGTTTAGGTAATGGCGCTTCATGGTCGAGGTTTGCTTTGATCGTATTCTCAAGACGTGCTTCAAAATAGTCGATCAATCCATCCAAGTGTTGAACATCGGTGAAGTTAGACCCACGCCGTATGAGGAAAGCGTATAGAAAGCCAGGGCATGGCCCATCTCGGGCGAGGAATTTTTGACATCGCTCTTCATCGCTGTGTGTAAAGAGAATATCCATGTAACGGTTTAGATCCCCCTCGGAGTGACCATTGTGTTGCAGTAAATCGAGTAGAGCATCCCACTGCATTTCTGACGGTAATAGTTGAGCGACTTCTCGGTTCTCGATCGGGTCGGCAACCACTTCTCGACGCAATTGCATCTGAAGCAAGACAATAGGCAGACGAGGGCTTCGAATGGCAGCTGTTTGCTTTTTTAATATTTTCGATGGAAGTTCGGTCGATAGATATCTCCTTAGCAGGGCAGCAGGGCTCTGCGTCTTCCATCCTTTCTGCATCTGCATTTCTCGCTCAACCTTGGACCGGTATGGCCCAGGTTCATACCAAGGATTCTCATCCGCGTCCGCATCCCATGGGAGGTTCCTCCGTGTCTGTTGATGGGAACTTCTCGACCGATGCTCCTTTCCATCTTTCGAAACTTCACGTCGCTTGTCGGCTGCAAGGTGTTGTCTCAAGGAACGGACGAACGAAGAGCTGTGCAGTCGCTCGGGGTTGGACTTTTCATGGTGGATATTTGGCTTGTCGATGGGTTCTGAAAAGCGATTCGCAATGGCCTCGATTTCCCGGGTAGCTGTAGAGTATCGAGGAGTTCTATTCGTAAATTTTCCAGGCTTCTGCATCACAGTATCGGTTAATCCATACGATCTTGTGGGAATCCAATGTCTGAAGCATACCTTGCGAAGAGCAACATGTTGCGACAACTGCCATCCCTGCCTCAGCTCCCTTGTCGCGAACCTGAACATTTCTTGCGCATGTCTTCAGGTTAGGAGGAGTTGAAGCGTATACGAGGTAAAGGTTGAATCCAAGACATGAAGGTATAGCTGGTGATGGAATTGTCATGTTCAAGATTCACCTGGAAGGAGAGAATCTGGGAAACATTTGTATGCACCAATCGAATATAGCGGATTAGTGGGGTGTGTGTAAATATGGACTTGGCCACCAATTGGATGCCATGATATGGTTTAAATCATAAACATAACGGATGGATAGAGAATTCTCAATAAATGAAGAAGTATGTCAGAGAATTCTGATTTGATTATATCCTTATGAGGAAATATTATGGACGAGACTAGCAATGTCGAAAAATGGGTGACTTTGTCTGTCATGCTTCAATGTATTCTGTGTATCCTCCTGGGCTGGAAAATGCTAGGCTTTTATTTCGTCATGAGTTATTGAGCACTCTTCACTTGTTTTTTTTTTTTATTCATTCAATCATGCTTCTGAATCCTTGTCTTCTTTACCCTTCTTCTGCTCCTTTTCTTCCTCTGCCTTGTCCTTTCTCTTCTGCACCACCTCCCAGTTGTACACTCTAGCAATGGCCACTTCCATTGTCTGTATATCATGTCAGTAATCAAGCAGGCCGTGCAATAAACTAGCATGCATATGTTGTAGGTGACTCACAGTAATCTGCTCTCTCAGAAAATCCAAATCTTCTTCACAGTTCGACAAGCTGAGTTGTGCTGTTGAGAGCTTTGAGCCGAGAAGGGTCTCTGCCTCGTCTATTGGATAAGAAAGCATGACATTTGCCTACAGGCGCAAGGTTAGCCTTCCAAGATGTGAATACAAAGGATCAAGGTCTGGTCGTACGCCTAGCCAAATGTAAACTTCGTCGGTTGGGGGGATCTTTGCTCGAGTGTAGAGGGTATCGTTGAGTTCAAAGGTCGTCTCGATGGGTTCAGGGTCATCCTATGATTTTTAACATTATACGTTAGAAATACATTAACTTTAGAGTAATATGATGGGCCCTCTTTTCAGGTGACGGAGAAACATACCTTTCTCAATTTCAGGAATTTGACTGAATCGAGCGTCTTTTGAATATCGGGGATCTTGTCCTTGAGGCCAGCCATTCGTTTCTGCAGGTTCATCTCCATGAACTGGTATTTCCTGTTGGTGTCGAGATGTCATTATGAGCTCCAAGTTGGCCGTCTTCCTTTCCTTCCATCTCTTTTGTCCCATTCTGCACAACAAGGTTGCGGTAGACATCGCGGGGTCTTGTCTCTGGGTTCGATGAGCAGGCATGACTCACGAGATCATTTCTTGGAAACTTCGTAGCGTAGGTTCGACATCTTCTCGCGTTGTGACGTAGTCCTCAACCTTATCGACAAAGGGTGCGTAGGGGATTCCTCGAGGGTTGGTTGGAGTTACGTCTTTGCTGTGGAGGATGTCAGCCAGCTGCGATGGCATTTTTGGAGGAGCTTTTCTGATGCTCTCTCTCTCTCGTAAAGGTCAACTTCCTGTTGATACATACCTTGACGCAGCCTCCTTGCCTTGTGATGCCATTATGTTATTTCTGTTGGGCGTTTTCCCGAGCAAAATAGACACAATCGGGCAGTTTGGGTGTTGTAGAGTATGTGGGGTTGGAGCTTTTGGTGGTTCAAGGTAGAATGCTGCTGGCTGGGCCTTGCGACAGGGACATTTCGTCAGTGGGGTAGGTTCACCGACGGTGAGCTTCGGTGTGGGTGGAGGGGGAGGGGGAGTCTGGTGGGGTCTTTACCGAGTAATTGCCTGTCAACCTGTATAATTATAGTAGTAAGTTGGGTGTCCTAACCTAGAAACCTAGGCGCATATCCTACATTAGTAACTAGGTTCCAATGAGATAGTGAGTGGTATTAGTCAAAATGGTGGTTGATATCCCCAGCAACACGGCAGAAAACCAGGGCCTTAAGATTTGAGTTATTATCTGCTTGACACTGGTGAGGAGTTATAATTGCGAACATTTTCGTTAATATCGTTTAAACGAACTGCATGGGCTGTATACAAACTGCAAACTGGGGGTCATAGGGTAGCCACGCCATGAACGTCCAAGTCAATTTCGACTTCATCCTTCATCTCTATACCTGCGATTTGGACTTGAAGACAGTATTCGTACCAAGTTGAATTTTTTAAACCTCAAACCAGATATTGAATTCCAATGATGAGGCAATTACACTGAATAGTGAAAAATTACCGTTCATGTTTCGAAGTGGTTTCCTATTCAGCTGTAGAAATCAAGCATCCATATGATCATTTACACGCAGGTACAATCCATGAGATTATCTCTTGTCGCTTCCCACAGCCTCAACACATTTCCTTCGTGCTTCATAACTATCTGAGTCATCTGTAAAGTTCTATTCAAGGCCTTCAATATTGAGTTATAGTAATTCTTGAAAAGATAATTGTAGACTGCGTTGCCCCCTCATCTCTTAGGCGATGGCTCTGCTATTCGTTGGACTACAGACGTGGTTTCCTTGCAATAAGATTATAGGACACTTACATCTTGTATATTCCCTTCCCATACAACCCGACTCTAATATGATATTTGAAGTCATCGTGAGCAAGTTCTGGCATGTCAAGAGTGTATACTCTTCCCAACACCACCACATCGATGCCTTTCTGTCCATTATCAAGCTCAATGTCTACACGTATGAATTCTAAATTTGACTGCGTTTTTTCAAATCTCTTCTTTCCAAACCTTTATGGTGACCCTATTCTTTTCTTTGCCTGAGCCCTTTCTCCGATGTGACTCCCAGTATGAGATCCAATTGTCTATAAAAAGCTATCACATCCCCTTCTTGTTCTCGTCATCCATTAGACCAACCACCCATCTTTGATATCATTCTGGTACTCATTACACTTCTTCATCTCTTTGTTTTTGAACCATCAACATCTCCACTGTCACTCATCCTTACCTGTTGACTTTCAGCTTCTTGGCTATCAACAACTGGCACATACTTCTTTACTGTCTACGTAATTACCATCACTTCTCACATTTGACTTTCAATTTTTACATTGAACCGTCAACTTCATTTCTGATTCTACCAGACTGCCCAAGTACTTGTCCACCCTGGTTGTTCTGAACCATTAACCAATCGTTCATACGTCTCGGCAACTTGCCTCTTACCATCAACCCTACAACCGCAACAATGCCTTCTCGCTGGGCCAACCCCTCCAACATCTTCCTCGGCGAGACGTGCCGTACCATTACCAACCACTTTGCCCGGGAGCAGTATTACCTGCATCCCGCCTCCTCTGCTCCCCTCGAGTACAACATTGCGTATGGCTCGTCCTGGGCTGTTGCTCCTGTTGCTCATCCAGCCTACTATCCTATCTATGCCGCTCCAGTCTCTCCAGTTGCTCCTATCCCTCCTGTCACTCCTGTTACCCGTTCTTCTCGTGCGGCTCAAGCCACTTCGGTGGCTCCAAGTCCCCCTGTCTCCCCGGTGGCTTCAGTTGCTCCTGTTGCCCAAACATCTCCAGTTTCTTCAACTACTTTCCCCCGTCTCCCATTCTCCATCTACCCTTGCCCTTCTGATGGTGCTGCCCCTGAAGGTTATGTCGAGAATGATCCTATGACTGCAGAGGCCGAGGAAGAATTCCTCCACTCCCATCTTGGCATAGGTATCCGAGGCATCCTCGGAGACACTGCGAGAGCCACCGATAGCATCAGCAGTAGTAGTACCGAGGACTACTACAATGACTCCGACACGGGCGAATATCACTACTATAGTGACGACGACAACAACAACAGGGGCCGGTCATATCCGGGTTTCCACTCGCCCTCTCCTACTCCTCCCAGCCTTTCTCGTTGCGAAATCTGCGGTGACGAACACATTTCGGAGGAATGCCCTTGGGCTGACCTGGAGGAATATTACGACTCCGACTCCTCGCAATCTTCGGGTTATTCACCGGTGTCTACCCAGGTCTTTGTCCCTTATCAAGCTAGATTTGCCTCGGACACTGGCGTTCATTTCTGGCCTCTGTCAGCTTTTTCCTACCCTCGGTCAGTATACTGGCCTTAGGTATAATTCCACCCGGAACAGGATGCGACCTTAGGTATGAAATCGCATACCTTTGTTTTGTCTAATGGACTATTTACCCACTACTTGGCGAATTGGTGTTCTTTCTGGAGTAACTGTTGAGTTTTTATGTTTGTTTGGTTTACTTTGCATCTGCAATACATAAAGGATCATGGGTTCAAGCGCAGGAGTTGGATTATGCATCAAACCAGCTTGGGTTGATAACATGGAATTGGGGAATACATTGTATAACATTGCGTCTGGCTGAGATTGGATACTCATTGCACTTTGTGGGGTCAGGTTCAGGTCGTGCATTATGGATTGTTCAGAGCTGCACGCTGCAGACAAGCATACAATGCAACATGATATCTCAACAAGAAATTCGAAACTCTCAATACATCTTCTCATTGCTTCAGTGACTGTCATCTTAATCGTAGACCCTCGTAAAAATACATCATCAGCTAGCTGACAATAAGGAAACTATTCGAGATCCATTCTTGTGGTTTGTGAACGCCAGTGCAATGCTTCTCGTCACCGTATCTTGGCCAGGACAAATCATGTCTGCCGTAGAACATCCAGCTTACAGCGCCAGACCATGATTGATCTCATAGCAGACAAGCTTAGTCCACTCGTTTCTTACTATCACCCAAATCCCCACTGCCGTTATCGGCCAAAGCCCCCGAGGCTTCGGGTGTCTCGTCCTCTTCCCAATCATCTACCTGGTTTTCGTCCCAGTTGTCAACCTCTTCCTCTAATGTCCGCGGTCGGTTCTGGGCTTCAACAATTCCAGTCTCCTGTCCCTCCCCAAGCTCCAAGTCTGCGTCGTCTTCACCTGGCACAGCGTTGTAATGCTTACGTTGCCTTCTTCGCTCGAGCATGCGCTTATGGTACCAAGTACAAAGGGCGATCGCAAGTAAGCTGCCAAAAACATTTGCCACAATGTCGTACATATCAAAGTGTCGGTCATTGGGTAGGAAGCTCTGAAGAAATTCGGAGCCGACGCCGAGAACAAGGACACAGACGACGACGGTCAGGTGTACGATTCGTCGGCGATTGGTGTCGACAATCCAGTAGAACACGAGGGTGAGAAGAAAGAAGGTGATGAAGTGTAATACTTTGTCGTTGACATATTGACCAACTTGTAGCGGCGTCAAGCCAACGTAGGCGGAAGCGAGGAGGAGAAGCAGGAAGACACCTGTTGAATTAGATGTTAGTGCCGTTATTTATACACTATTGCGAACCATGCTTAGGTCATGATAGGTGTGATGTGTATGCGAGATTGATCGCATCTGGAAGTAGTCTTTGTTTCGTATGGATAAGGACATACCTGCAAAAGGAAGCCGTACTCTCATGATGATTTGCGTGTGAGTTGTTTATGACAAGAAGTTGATTACGTCCCAGTTGAAGTGAAGGAATGCTGAAGAGGTGAGAGCTGAAGCTTGTCGAGCCACGCACGCCTTGAATATTGGATGATGTAACTACCAACAAAGCAGCTCAGGATCCAACACTTGCAAGAGCGAGACGTTGATGATGGGCAGGCGAGGTAGAGGAATAGATATTGTATAGTAAATTTTATCGAGAGGTACAAGTCATAGCTTGTATCCAATGCTAAGATGGCTGGGAGCTGTGGGCCAGGTATAGAAATAGAGATAACGATTATCAGAAGATGGGAGCTACCTACTCAGCTACCTCAGATGGAGTTTGGAGGCTGGAGGAGATTGGTGGCTAAGGCAAGGATTCGAAGCATGGCTGGTGGGCTCTAGGGGATATGTGGCGGTGCTGGAAACAATCAGCAGTGTGCAGCTGAAGACAACAGGGATCATTGAAATGGCGTTGACCTACAAGGGGGAAACCATTTGCTTATGATGTACATGATACGTCGCCATGTGATGCAGATGCAATATTGGACAAGCCATTATCAAGTTGTTTGATAGTTTCTATTGACAACATTATATTCAGACATATTATCACCTATTGTTTCAACAATACTGATCTCATTATTGTTTGTGCCAAATTACTATGCTATATATTCCCGTGCTGTCAATCAACATGCCATTCAAACTCTCGTCGCATCAGCGTCACCATTCATATTTCGACTTATCTCAAGAATCCCAAAAAAAAAAACACGTATCTACCGCTCCTTGAAGAAAAAAAGAAATATCAACAACAAATCCATCGCTAAACTTGTGTAAGTTCACGTCTGCGGGAACTCACTGCAACTCATGAACACGTGATCCAACCCATGACACAAAACTGCCCTCGCTCGCTGACAAAGAAAACATAGCGCTCGTCTGGAGAGAGAATAAAGGCCACTGCGTTGCACTGACGTGGGACCCATTTCGTGGAGTAAAACTACCTACAGGGCGAGCAAACATCGACATTCGGAATCCAAGCCGAGAATTGGAGAAATCAGGACAAAGCATCACATTGAAAGAATCGCGTACCTCAAAAGAAAGCACCCCTCTGAACAGTCACTCCCGCGACAGCAAACACCCCTACCCAGCCCATTCGCTGCGGCGTCTTTGTCCCTGGTACACGGGGCGTCCCCAGGCTTTTAGTGGAGGTAGAGGACCGCTGTGGGTGCTACCAGAGGCCCAGTCAACCAGTCCCAGAGGAAAACTCTCCGCTTCGGGAAAGGTACACTACAAGCCTCCCCCCAAATCCTCAACCTCACCTCTTGAACAGACGACAAAACGACGATTTGCGATCCATCAAACAACCGCATTCCCCTTCGCTGATCTTTGCGAAAATTTGTCTGTCATCTACTTTGGTGTCATTCTTTTGTTCGATGCGGTCTTGACCACCTCAATCGCCCCAGGTCCGCCCGCACGCGAGCGCATCTTCTTGCGCATGGCGACTCGCGCCCCGTTGTCGCTTCCATCGCCTCGGGCTCAACATGTCGCTCCCCAATGGCCAGCCTCTCTGGCATCCTCCCTCGCTACACCATACCAACAGTAACAGGAGCCTACACCATCTCGACGATGCTCCTGCCCGTACTCAGACTCCCATCGATAACTCCAACACATTGATGCCTGAGGCACAGTTAGATGTCGAGGAAGAGTCCCGACGCGCCCTTTTTGCCGATTTGTATCGCAAGACTGAGGACAAGATTGCGCTACTATTCTCAGAAGACGGTTCGATCAATCATGACGCGATCAGAGCCCTTCGCCGCTCCCCGCCGCCCACATCCGCCATACTACCCCCCACAACCGATCACGACCCTATCCAGGAGCCTCCGTTGAAGAAAGCGAAGCGCGCCATCGACGAGGACGACTACGACGATGATGATGACGATGAGGATGATGAATCTACCTCATCTGCGCCCAAGCCTCAGCCTGTTGCTTCCAACACCGCCGCCAACACTCTTTTATCCCCCTCAAAGTCTGGAAGTTCCCCTGTCCACTCAGTGACATCACCGGGCAAGCAAAACGACAAATCCAAAGAATCCGACTCGTCGCAGTCAAAAGACAAGGCAGGCGACGATGCCATCAAGAAGTTGGAAGAGGCCAAAGAGGCTACCGAGGAGGCTGCTCGACGCAGTTTCCACACCATTTTCCACACCCTCGAAAACGACCGCGCCGCCATGCTGGAACAACAACAGCTTGAGGATTCCGAGAAGCAACTGCAAGCCGAGATGGACCACAACAACAATACGAATAATCATAATAATAGTAATACCAGCGCCCCTCACCATGGTTCTCTCAGCAGCGCCAATCTAGGTGCGTCGAGCCTCACCCTGAAGCACCTCATCGCCCGCATCGACATGAAGCGAGACCAAGTCCGCGCATCGGATGCTGAGCTGAGACTGCTGATGAACGAGGTCCGCAAAAATCGTAGCAAATGGGCTAGCGAGGAGAATGTGAACCAAGAGGAACTATATGAGGCCCTGGAGAAGGTCTTGACAGAACTCAAGGCGCATACGGAATATTCAACCCCTTTTCTGACAAGAGTAAACAAAAGGGATGCGCCCGACTATTACAATTGTAAGAAGCCAACGCGACATATCCATGGCACCGCCGCTAATATCTGAGTAGTTATCAAAAACCCCATGGATCTTGGTACCATGACCAAGAAGCTCAAGTCATTGACGTACAAGTCCAAAGCCGACTTTGTTGCCGACCTCAACTTGATCTGGGACAATTGCCTTAGATACAACCAGGAAATGACGAATCCCCTTCGCCGTCTAGCTAATGGCATGAGGAGGGAAGCCGAGAAGCTAATTCCACTGATCCCCGATCTTGTCATTCGTTCTCGTGCGGAAGTCGAGGCCGAAGAACGTCGCAAGCAAAACGGGGGTGAGGATGATGGTGGTGAAGACTCTGACGACGAACCCATCATGTCGTCTCGAGGTCGTAAGACCGGCACAAAAGGAACCAACAAGTCAAGAAAGGCGCCCAACGAGCAGAAGGAGGATACGCCAGCAATCGATCAAAAGCCTATACTCCAGGTTAATGGGCTCCTTGGAAAGACAGGACGCGAAGGTTCTGAAGCCGTGGATGGGAGTAATGGGTTCGCGACACCCCCCATCGGAGGATCCATCACCCCTGGCGGTATAAACGGCCACTCGGGAATCGGTAGTAATGCGGATGCCATGGACATTGACGGCCCCAGTCTGAGCGGTATGGCGTTGAATTCGGCGTTTGGGGAAGCTGCTGAGCAGGCGTACGAGGATGAAGAATACAAGATCTGGAAACAAACCACTAAGAAGGATCGTGCTCTTGTTACCAAGGAACGCCATCTCCTCTTCAAGGATGACAAATTCAACGTGGAAGCTCCGGCATTACTCCGCACCAGGGCAGGGATGCGCCGCTTCATCAAGCATCAGAAAGAGGCCGAGGCCGCGGGTGTCATCACTCATGCTCAAGCCAACACTGCCGCGGTATCATCCAAGGATGCTGCGAATAAAACTGCGGAGACTCTTGCCGACGAGATTGACGAAGAAGCCGACAGAGTGATTCCTGACTACTACGATGCGCTGAGCAACATCCCCGATGTGAATCCTAAACTTCAGTGGATTGAGGATGGGGAGGGCCAGGTCATCAATCAACACGAGGATTTCCTGCGACTTGTTCCCTCTGGCCAGTTCACGACACCATCAAGTCGGTTCACCAAGAAGATAGATGAGAACATTCACCAGATTCAAGAGACGAGGAAGCTTGCTACAAAGATTTCGGTCATTAAACAAATGCAGGTTCAGACACAGGTATACCATTTACGCATCTTTTGATTATGCTACATTTTTACTGACGTTGGAGCAGGTTTATACAAATCAATTTCCGAAAACAAACTCGACGCCTTTTATAGAGCAGGACATCGAACCCCATTTCATTGCAGATGATGGGCCTGTCATGGCACCGGAGGTTTGCCATAATGCTCTGAAACGCTCGGTCGCCAAGATTCTGTACCATACTGGTTTCGAAGAGCTTCAACCCTCCGCCATTGACGCTTTCACTGGCGTGGCCGCAGATTACTTTCAGAAGCTCGTTCGAACTTTCAACGTCTATAACCAGGCCGAAAAGAAAACTGGCCAGCCAACTGCTGATGGTTCTGGGATCCAGCCGCGGTTCACTGCAGAGGAGGTTATCCTGCATACTCTGGATGAGAATGGCCACGACGTCAACTCGCTTGAGCTATATGCTAAGGATGAGGTTGACAGGCTAGCTTCCAAGCTTGGTGCTTTGCACGAGAGGATGAAGCTCCATCTGACAGAGCTTCTTCGACCTGCCTTATCACAAGAATCAGGTACCGATGGTGTTGGTGCGTTCAACGACGGCAGCGAGCAATTCGTATCGGGTGATTTCGCCGAAGACCTCGGAGAAGACTTTTTCGGTTTCCGCGAGCTGGGCCTGGATAAGGAGATGGGTCTTGATATGATCTCGGTGCCGTTGCATCTCCTACAGAGCAGAGTCCGCAATCAGTATCAGATGCAGGCACAGACGTCCGGCACTGCCACCTCGGAGCTATTTGAGCCTTTGCCTCCTTCTGAGCCGGTCACGAAGGAGAACATCCAGAATCAGATTGGCTTGGTCAAGAACTTCTTCTTGGCCAAACTGCACGCTAATGGCGATCAACCCTTGGTGGAAGACGAGGACTTGCCGGTCAAGCAGAGGAAGCCTCGCCCTCGACTGGGTGCAAGCGGAAAGATTGTCACCGCACAGAAGCGTTCACCCAAGGAGCAGTTGGCACTGGCCAAGAAGAAGAAGAAGATGGAGGCCGCAGCAGCCGAGGCGAAGCTCAACGCCTCGCCTGAGAAGAACGGCGCTAACAATGCGCTTGGCAAGAAGAAATCCATTTCCATGGCCAGCGGCGCCGCACCTAACCCGGCTGTGTTAGCCTTGGCTCCAAGCATGGAGAGACAGGACAGTATGCAGAGCCAGGGCGGTACAAGTCAGACGGACAAGGACGATACAGTCGGTATGATGAGTCCAGAGAGCATCGCTCAGTAGAGTCGCTCACGTATAAGAATAAATACCAGGACTGCTTACGCAACCGAGATGGAGGGAAGAATACAAAGGAGGAAGATGCCTTCAAGACTTGATACGACAATACGTCAGCTGTCATCTCTGTACTATAACTCATTATCGAAAGAAAGAAGGAAGGGGAAAAGGGGAAGGGGGGGATTGATTCGTCGTTCACTTCAAACGATGACTGGGATACCAAACTCATGTGTCTCCAGCAGTTGAAGACAATCTACTTCGGTCCCCCTTGGTTTTCTCAAAAACAACCCCCTTGTACTATCATATTTAACATACTTTTTTTTTACCCTTTACTTACTTACACATCCATCCGCCCTGTCTTCTTCTTCTTCTTTTTTTCTCATCCCTTCTATCTGGGAACTTGTGCTGGGCTTTTCGACGATACTCACATCCCACCATTTTATACTCATTATCTCACGTCCGCTCCTCTTCGGTCGTTTCCAGCCATTACGTCTTGAGCATCTATTTACAAGAAGGATTCGTTTTTCCTTCACTTTTCGAAATTCAACCCATCATTCAGGCGCAGGCTATTAATATGGGTGGTGTCTTGCTGAGATTATATTCACTCCACCCAGTCCAGCATTGGGTGTTCAAAAACCACATTGACGCTCCTTTGTTTCCTTCTTCCCCCTTTTTTGTCCTTTCTCCTGTTATTTTCTTCTGCTTACTCTTTTGCTTCTTCCTCATCTACCTCTTTTCCCTTATATAGGCGAACCGTGGACGTCCTGATGAGTCTGTCTTCTTCTCTTTTATACGCTTCTGGCAGGGGATGATAGCTACAAAAAAAAACACAAGTTCGATAATGGCTTACTTTGGAGTTTGGATTCATGCCAGGCAATTGCGATTTTTCCTGTCTTTATGGTGATTGAGGGATGGGTTTGGAATACGGGGAGAGTGAAGGTTATGCGGGAAGTGTGGCTGTTTTCAGCCCGTGGTTTCAAAGTAAAGATACGACTAGGAAGAAACGAACGATATCGGGATTGCTTAGCAAAATGAAGGTTGAATAGTGTGGTAGACTGGCTGGCTACTTGTGCCGTTGCAAGGACTAGATGTCAAAATTGGTGACTTTAGCCAATTGAAAAGCCTTGAATCTGAAAAATCGTAAGTGACGCCTATCAAGTATACGAACAAATCCTCAAGATGGTGCGTGACAAACTCTAGCATGAGAAGTGAGATGAGACTATTCATTGCGTCCACATTCACATTGACAAGCGTCAAGCTTACGGGTAACAGTAATGGTTACTGACACTTTGTATTCAGTCATTGCCACTTCCTAATGAAGCAGCATAAGCAATCTATTCATCCAGCATCTCTCATCAGAGATTCCCGTATGTATAGCAGCTTTTTTGTGTTTCAAGTAGAACCCAACTCCCACCCTTATCCATCCAACCCATTTTTTGTTGAAAACTCTCTTGACCCGTAGCTTATATAAAATCAAATAAAACCCTGATAAAAATCTTTGCGCCTTGGTGAAATGCATGCTGTTGAACGTTTCCCCATATCTCATCCAGGCTGAATGTAGCTAGACATCAAGTGAGAAGATGTTCCCTTGTATTGTGGAAATACCGACGGGACACCCTCAAATATCCATCTGCTCGTTAACGCCTTGTGTGTTGAATTACAAGTTTTTCCCGTCTGCCTCGTTGACCTGACTATTATAGACGGTTGCCGTAACATTTAAACATCTTAAATGCCGGCATCAAGACGCCAGCCCTCGACGGGGAGGGGGAAGCCGTTGCACCAGGCGGCAATCTCCTTGCGGAGCTCGTTGATCTTCTCAACCTCGCCGCCGGCAACCTTGGCCTTGAAGTCCTTGAGCTTGTTGGCCTCCTTGGGGAGAGCACCCTGGACCTCCTTGCAGATCTTGATGGCCTCGTCAATGTACTTGCCAACACGCTCGAACTCCTTCTCACCGAAGCCACGAGAAGTCATGGCAGGGGTACCGATACGGATACCGCAGGGGGTAAGAGCACTCTTGTCTCCGGGGATGGAGTTCTTGTTGCAGGCAATGTTGATCTGCTCGAGAACAGCCTCAACACGGGCACCGTCCAGGCTGTGCTGGCGGAGGTCAATGAGGACCATGTGGCTGTCAGTGCCGTCAGAGACGAGCTTGTGGCCGAGACTCTTGAAGACAGTCTCCAGGGTCTTGGCGTTGGAGACAACCTTCTCCTGGTAGGCCTTGAAGTCAGGGCTAGCAGCCTGCTTGAGGGCAACAGCCAGGGCAGTGATGGTGTGGTTGTGGGGGCCACCCTGGTGACCGGGGAAAACAGAGAAGTTGATGGGGTTCTCGAGGTCGTAGAGGGTCTCCTTACCAGTCTTGGCATCGACGGAGCGGACACCCTTGCGGAAGAAGATCATGGCACCACGAGGGCCACGGAGAGACTTGTGGGTGGTGGTGGTAACAATGTCGGCGTGCTCGAAGGGAGAGGGGATGACACCAGCGGCGATCAAGCCGGAGATGTGAGCCATATCGACAACGAGGTAGGCACCGACAGAGTCAGCGATCTTGCGCATGCGGGCGTAGTCGATGAGACGGCAGTAGGCAGAGGTACCGGCAACCAGAACCTTGGGGCGGTAGAGGATAGCGTTCTTCTCGAGGGTATCGTAGTCAATGATACCGGTCTCGAGGTCGACACGGTAGGGCATGGTCTCGAAGTAGGTAGAGACAGCGGAGATCCTGTCGTAGTGCCGTTAGTATACATCTTTTTCGAGCCATGGGCGTCAGGACTAAACATACTTTCGCTGAGGGGTCTGGTAACCGTGGCTCAGATGGCCACCGTGGGGGAGGTCAAGACCCATGAGACGGCCGTGAGGAGGCATGATAGCCTGGTAGACCTGGAGGTTGGCAGGAGAGCCAGAAAGGCACTGGACGTTGACACCCCACTTCTCAGAGTCGAGGTGGAAAGCCTCGAGAGCACGGCGCTGGCAGAGAAGCTCGATCTGGTCGATGTGCTGGTTGCCACCATAGTAACGAGCACCGGGGTAACCCTCGGAGTACTTGTTGGACATAGGTGAACCAAGAGCGTCAAAGACGGCACGGGAGGTAATGTTCTCGGAGGCAATGAGGACAATGGACTCGCGCTGGCGCTGAATCTCATCGCTCTACAGTAGGTGTTAGAGAGAGTTTGGTGGATATTATGTAAACGGGCTTGGGCAACGTACCATGATGGAGGCGACCTCGGGGTCGGACTCGAGAAGAGACTTCTCAAGCATCTGCAGTGAAAAATGAGTCAGTCCATCAACACTTTTTTTTTCGTGATGTTCCTCAAGGGAGCTTCGATGGCGGGGTAAACTTACATCCTTGTGCGACTCAGAGAGCGCATACTCAGCATTGATGGGAGACATTGTGAGTGGTGTGTGTGTGTGTTGGGTTTAAAGAAGAGACAATTAAGGTCTTCCTTGGGGAATTGAGTTGAGGTGGATGGTGAGGAGAGGTGGAAGAGAGGAAGAGAAGTTTGTGGGAGCGAGAGGGAAGAAGTAGAAAAATTTCCCTTGGCTCCAAAACCTACCTACTCACAGGAAGGAGCGAGTGCGGCCATACAGATGCGCACAATAGAAAATCGAACGTGGCGGCGGGGTCCATTGAGCGGTGCGGGGTCATCTCATTGGGTGGTACTGGCTCCGATACAGGCATTTTGACCACTAATTGGGAGTGAGCAGGAACCACTGCCGCTAAAATTATCGTTGTAAGCCTGGTTGTGGAAGTGGTGTGTTACCCTGAAGTGACAGAAAAATCAAATGGTTGCCCAATCCAATTCGTTTTCTAGCGTGTTGACAGCTTGATCGTGTTGCTTCTGGTCCGTATTCCGAGATATCTCCTAATTTTTGAACGCCAGATGCATCTTGTGTCGGTATGATACTCCGTGTACCGAGTGGCCGACTGCAATTGTTGTTGTATGTGAAGGTGGACGCAGCACCATCAAGGTCTGGTACAGGGGTTGATGTGAACGGTGGATGTCGGAATCAATGGTGTGAATATGACTCAGGTTTATAGTATTCCCAGCAGACCACCAAAGTAGCCAATCTTGTAAACTGGGAAATGTGAATAGTGTTCATATCTACAACAAGCCTTTTACCTGAAATGGTAGGCTGCTATTGAGACAGTACTCACTCTATTGGAACTGTTGCCCGTCAACACCTGCTTCGACTTTCACTCCGCCCTCTAACTACACCCATGGTATAGCTCCATTCATCCATCACACATGGCCCACCCCGTAGAACTTGCCTCGATCAACTGCTCAAGGACATTCATCCTTTCTAGACCACATTACGAGGCGATCACAGCATCCAGAAGGGGCTTAGCTCCTCAACGCCTCAGTCGGTGTGGCTCAGTTGGTTAGAGCGTTGGTCTCATATCACATATGACTTGATCATAGATCAGGGACATCCAAAGGTCGAGAGTTCGAGCCTCTCCACCGACATGAATCATTCTTTTTGCTCCATTGTTGTTGCATCCAGCAAAGACAGTGAATGACCACTATAAGATGTCAGGCAAACCCACACCATGTGAGTTCGCAAGACATGGGATAAACTCATTTTTTTGGCCAATTTTCAATATGCTCGGTGAGCCTTTTAGACTGTCTGTTCTGGGCGCCAACCACCAAGAACTTGACTCCGCAAGCATCGTCGGTGTGGCTCAGTTGGTTAGAGCGTTGGTCTCATATAACATATGACTTGACCCAAGGTCAGGGACATCCAAAGGTCGAGAGTTCGAGCCTCTCCACCGACACTTCCTTTTGCCGCTCCTAATAAATATAGAGAGTCTCTTTTTTGCTCATCATTCAGACAGAATCGTCTTCCCGGCCTTGGCATGAGGACTGACTGGCATTGCATGAACGTTGGGACGAATACTGGGCTGGGAAGGAAGGAAGATCTGGTTCGCATGTAGGGACGGCTTCGGAGAGTTCTAGCTCTCAAACTGCCTGTCTCGCATAGTCCCAAGGCTGCGGATTGTCAGACAAATAGGATGAAATTGATTTTCCTGGGTGAAACATAAGTAGAGCTGATCTATATTTCGCACCGAATCAGTATGGAATCAGATGAGATCAAGCATTTGAGGGAGAACTATCGAGCACCGATTCTGATAACCGGAATGTGAAAACAACCAAGCCTGCTGTTTGTCTCAGAATGGCCCGCGGAAGAGCAAGGGTTGATGAGAACACTGTAACGTCGATTAATATCTGGGTGATCGTTACCGA
Organism: Fusarium penzigii; assembly: GCA_013623535.1. Classification (NCBI taxonomy): domain Eukaryota; kingdom Fungi; phylum Ascomycota; class Sordariomycetes; order Hypocreales; family Nectriaceae; genus Fusarium; species Fusarium penzigii. The sequence continues at coordinate 2,511 of JABFFC010000290.1, read as the reverse complement.
CAAAGCAAAGCTGTAATCAACCACCCTGCAATGTCGCTCAAACTTGTCGAGTCACCTGACCAGCATGGGGGAATGAATCGTGCCCTCCCTCCTTAAAGTTAGCGTGAATGTCATAAAATTACCGGGTTGTTCTAGGCTTCGACGCTATTACGGAGAAGGAATCACATCAGCCTCTAACCTTTAACGTTAAAGCCAGGAGAGAGGTTGGGTTGTTTTCTGTCCCTTTTGGCTCTAGCGGTGCTCCCTGGATTATGAATAGCATCGCTATAGATGTTTGAGACAAAATCCCAGCTTATTCGATGTCGACGGCACAAACAAGGGATTGGAGCATCTTGACTCGCTCACGTATCAGGCCGTAATTGATTCCCTACTGAAAGCTCTGGAGATCTACCACTATATCGATGTTAGCACTGCTGCATCACAGTTCGCAGTGCATCTGAGGCAATGTCAGCTTGCTGATGGTGGGGCCTGTGGTGTGTACCGCCTGTCAGTTAACCGGAAAAGAGAGGAGGGGGGCTGGGAGGCCACTGTAGCCAGGCGAAGGAGAACCTGGTGCGATCTGTTGAGTGGATAGATCTCTGAGTTTCTATTATGAGGCTTTGATGCCACACACACACTCTCTCAATTCATGATGATGTAGGCACACATCAATTCGTGACGCAAAGGAAAAAGTCATTACATACAAAATAAAACTTAAATTACCCAGTTTTGATAACCAAGGTTAATGATGTCAAAAAGCAATGTAGGATAGTATTGGGTGACATGTTCCAAGTACAACACACGCGATATCATGGCAGCTCGATAAATTCATATTTGATTCATAAACTGAATCCGCTGACAGAAGGTAGCATATGTCCGTCCACCAAAGAAGAAAGCATTGTAAACAACCTCGGAAAGGGCAACAATCTGATACAAACCCGCACGACACCCTCTTCTATCCCGGGCGAATCACAGTACAGCCTGGTTTAGGAAAAAGCAATTTGTGATGCCTCGCAGATTGGTCGTGACCTATACGTACCTAACAGCAGTGAGTCAGCGACGTCTTTGGGGTGCATGAGAAGGACATTGACTGTGGTGGCCACAGCGCCCCGTATTCTTCTGAGCACGATACCATGTGGACGAGTGTTGGTAATTCTGAGTGCTAAACTGAACTTTTGCAAGGTGTTCCGATGATGGGATTCCAGTAATACCCGACAACGGCAGTGACCTGATTTACCGGCAACCGACCGGATCAATATGTGTGGGGAAGAAAACCAGGCCCAGACAAAAAGAGCTTGCTAGTGTTGACAGATGAGTGTTTCGAAGGATTAATTATGGTGAAAGAATCCACTCAAGACGAGTCCACAACAGCATAAATACAGTACTGCAGAGGTCAAATGAACCGAACTGATGCAGCTTGAGGATACCAAGAAACCATCCAAGGGCAGTTGAGTATGGTCCTAAGAAATGTCCGATTAATTAACATAAATATGGAGCAATATAAACTGAACTTATGATGTCGCATCTGTGACAATCCTGGATCGACCTATGTCCTCTTGCGTATAACATCAGGGGTTTAAATCAGCACAACCACTGCATCCTGTAGCTCAACTTGCTATATCCAGCACAGCTGCATTCACAGCCGAACAAGACGTACCGCACTGGCCCGAAGACTTAGATAAGACTGGCAAGGAGCATACGCATACACACCCATCTCTTCCTCCGAAACCCGCGTTAATAACTGGGAGAGACGCTCTGACCAACAGGAATCACTTCCTTCACGTTTTCTTTTCTTTTCCTTTTACTCTCCTACACTCGGGCGAGACAGTACGTACTCTTTTTTTTTCTTCTGTCTCTGTGTCAGGGCCTCTTCAATCTCTCCGCTTTTTATTACTCTCGCTGCTATTCTGATTTTTTTCCCAGCACTCCCCCCTTGACGGTCCCCCCCATGCCCCACTCAGCCAGCCGCCGCCCGCAATCCTGCAGAAGAAAAAAGGGAATGAGCAAAAAAAAGTTGGGACGCGATCCACAATCCACCAACATCATCAATCTCTCTAATCCCCACCCAAATTCTCCTACTGTGCTGTGCTGTGCTCTGCTGTGCGACGCAGGCAAGAGGTACCCACTTGCTGCAAGACAAGGGGCACCCCCTGTGCAGTACCCCGGTTTGGATAGGCAGAGTGAGAGCTTCTCTGATTCATACACACCACTCACATTGTCGTCACTTCACACACCTCCGGCCGCCCCCTTCGATCTTCCTCAGCGCCTCACAAGTCTGCTTCGTATGACCCACATCAGTCCCCGTTCCCTCCCCATCGTCATCACCCATGCACCTATCGGCTCCATCAGATGGCTGCCATATCCCTCCCCAGCCCAAGTGTCCCAATCCCGTCACCTCCGTTACCTCTCCATGCCCGCATGCCACCCATCCATTTTGGCGTCCATCCCTCCCCATTTCATCAACCCGTTCACACACGCTCACACCCGCATCGCACTAATACCCCCCCCTGAGTTCGTAGGAGACATAAACAT
>JABFFC010000289.1:0-16519 GCA_013623535.1 Fusarium penzigii | reverse complement strand
ACGTTGCTGTGGGTGGGCACAGATTTTGGCCGTGACTGGACGAACCTGTGCGTTGTAAAGATGCGGGTGCCTGAGGGAGGCGGCGCTTGAATCTTGTCATTGAGTTTGTGCCTGAAAAATGCCCTTTAGCAGCCGAGACAATGCAACCCACACAGAAAAAAAAACCATCTGATGTCGCCCTCCCATCTGTACCTCCCATCAAAGACACCTTTCTTTGGCTGGGGTTCCCTTTTTCTTTGCTTCTTGCTCGTGCGCATACGTAGCTTGTTTCAGAAATAATTTGTAGAACAGTATGATTTTACAGTACCAAGTGGCGTGCTTTCGTCGCGATGACATGGTCAAGGAGAAAAAGGACCTGATGCTTGGTAGACAAATACCGCACAAGATTGATTTCCCGTCACCTGAAGAATCGATCGGTCAGTTTTCTTCTGCGTTACATCTGAGAGTCAGGGCAGTGGCTGTGGGAGTGGCACGGGAGGGGGGAACCAAGGGACCACCGTTTATCCAAACACAATCCAGAAACAAGACGGACAAGATAAAAAAAAGACAAGAAAGAAAAAACGGAGTAACTCCAGTTCAGTTCGAGTCTAGAGTCTGGCCAAAGAGGAGAAAAAACGGAATAGACCGAGAAAAAGGAAAAAGTCTGCGTTTTGCGGGACCACATTCACAAAAAAAATTCAGCGTAAAAAACCTGACGACCCAATAAAAAGGTAACGGAATAACTTAACGGATTCATTCTTTCGCTGAACAGTCGGATTACTGGTATGCTCACACCGTACAAAATGGTACCAAAGAAGAAATCTCTTGCTTGAGTGCCTTTGTTGCCTCAGGTTTTCATCCTTCCTTTACTGTAGGTACTGTCTGTCTGTACAAGAGTGGATCGTGGGCAAAAGAAATAGGCTTGTACCAGACAAGGAGAAAGACGCCGAGGAGGCGTTAGGGAAGAAAATATCTCAACTGTGCGAGTAGAGTTTTGACAAAAGAAGAAAGGGAATTAAGGAGTCTGATGTTTGGAAAAAGGAGGGTTTCTCTGCATCGAGCTTGTTTTGGGTACCGAAGACATATACGGCGAGTATCAAATTCTGGCGAACATCAAACATACAGTAAAGTACAGTAAGTAGATGCGGTGGAAATAAGGCTGTGTGTGTCGTGTAACCCGCGGGACACGGGATGGACAAAAAAGCGGGAGGCCGTTAACATAAGCTTTGTTTTCCGTTTCACAGCGGAGGGGGGGATTTAATATCGTGTAATTTGGTCAAAGGGATTTCAGCTTGGACCTATATGGGGAAACACACGAAACATGCGAGGGAGAGTCCATATGGCCGCATGTTCAATCCTTTGAGTCTTGTTTGTTTCATTTATCCCGTTGTCCAAGGCCGGCATCTTCAGCCCTCAAAGGAGTATGCCAGAGATCTCATCACATAAAGTGAGAGAAAGACATGTACTTGGGGGAGGGAAGTCCTCGGCTGCGCTTCGATCACAATACATGATAAGCAGTGCATAAATCGGACAGTCTTCTCCTCTTTCACATTCCATACTGTGCATGTTTTCTCTCATCCTCTGAATATTCATCTCTTCATCGTGATTTGTTCAAACCAGTCTCCATGAGGCAGTGCTTCCATCAACCGACATTAGTTACTGTGCTTGCACAGCACTCACATCTAGGACTTCAAAAGTGCCTCACATAGTGTTGCCCCATGCAGTGCTAAGTTGTTTAGTAAACAAAACTAGACTTGTTCTTTTTTACCCAATTTTTCTTTTTCTTCTCTTGGTCGACTTATTCATCATGGTTGGACAAAGAGTCATTGGTTTAGAGTTTTTGTACTTGTTATTGTCAAACCGCCCACACACCATCTTTGTGAACGACATTGCGCCAGTCGAAAAAAAGAATGGTGTGAAGGAGGAAAGAGAAAACTCTTTCTACACTTCCGATTTGTTGGCTCGTCCGGATCTTGTCCTTAGCAGCAAACCTACGTCCAACACCATGTCGGACCGCGAGCCAGAACATGGATTCCATGGGTTCCGGCATCTTGGAATGGGAGATATACTTTTGGCCAAAAGGCTTGAAGTCCCTGAAGTGTGGTCAATTAGATGAGATTAGATTCTCGTGGTTATCAGCCTTGACGTCTATGGCTTTGGCTATCCGTGTCTGGGTATGACGATTAAGGGCTGTGATACTGTTGTTCAACTGATCAGTAACATGTGATGAGATATTCCTGTTTTCCCGTTCCGTGGCAATGTAATCATCGCGAATACAGTTTTTGTGAAAAAGGATGCACTAAATCCTGAGTTAATATGCGTTGCTTGTATTCACCAACCTGAATCAGTTACTTGCATCATCGGCTTCTTTACACCGTCGACAAGCTTTCCAACACATTCTTTGCAAAAGCCTTCCGTTACCGCCTAGCGAAAACAGCGCCGTTCATCACGCCGTCTTGAATTCCAGAAACCGTACATCTATACAGGGAGTAGTTCTCATAGCGTGTTCCCACTTGACACAACTCAAAAGGACTCTCGAATTAACTTCCATCGGTATTCTTCGCGGAAATGTTTCCACAACTATCCAACTTTTCATCGATGGCGTTACAAGCGTTCAAGTTGTTCTTCTGAACACTTTCGCTGACGACCTTCCTAGTCTGTCATGAAGACCGACTTGTGTTAGCGCCTGTATCCGCTGTTGAACATGCCTCTGCGACTCATGCAAGTCAACAGTCTTCGGCTTGCAGTGTTGTCAACGTTACCGACTACTAATGCAATACTGGTATGTTGGCGTTTCACTGCAGAGAATTGATTGCCTCGGCTAGCATGACCGGCATAATTGTAGCAAGACATCCTCACGTTTGTTGATTGTCAGACGTCGACTTGACAATCTATCAATGTACTTGTATCCCGGTCTGTCATATCCAAATATTAACATGATCGTCCAACATCCCAGGATTCTGAATCACAGGGCCGTTCCGGGGCAACACATTCGAAGGATTTGAACACTCCACCGATCACCATCTGGGGTAGATGATCTTTGTCTGCGTTTGAGATGTACATCCAAGGCGAATGTTTTAGTCGTTGTGAGTATTGAACTTGGGAAAAACCAGTAAATCTTTGCCCCAAGTGGTATTTGTATGGTGATTGGCCCAAGTTTTTGGTGTAAGTTGTGTGAATGATGGATGGTGTGTTGCGCCTCCGTAACCGGATATAGGCAGTTGATCTGCCGTCGATAGCTTCGTTCAAACGTGAAAACAACCAAGAATTGAATGTGCAGTACCGTATTGTTCATTGCCCGAAAAACAACCCGCACCGTTGATCATTTCATGAATACAAGGTTTCCTAAATGTAGTGTCTTTCATTGACAGATGTCAGGCTTTTCTAGTTTGGATTATGCCATGGAGATGCGCATTTGTCTCTTATGACAAGAGTAGTTCGACTCAGACGGCTTGACGTCAAGCAATAAGCTGTTATTTCTGTGAAATGGGAAGAGTCATGATTGATGTCATTTTAATTGGTTCCCAGAGAAGTTGTTGTAGAGATAGCTTCGGAACATTCCATGGTGACGTGATCATCTAGATCTCCAATGTAGCGTGACAATACTCACTGACCTTTCATTGCTCGGAGAAACTTTAGAAAAGACGATACGAAGCTGCTCTCATCCGCCTCATATTGGGAAGTGTTAAGATATCAAGGGACAATGTTCTAGATCTCGAGAAATTAGACATACATGTATTAATTTGAAGGAAGTGGTTCAATTTAATAAGACAGGCATCAATAGGCGTCAAAAGCTGAGCGAGGTAAGATGGAGGAGAGAATAGCGATTCCCTGGGATATTGTAAAGAACCGGAAACCGATAGAGCATAGTTCAGTTCACTACTGCTTACAATCTCAAGTGAGAAGAGGATAAAAAAGTCGGCCGTTGAAGCAATGAAGGTATAGGCCCCACAATGGTGAGTTCGGTGAGCTCGGTGAATGTGGTGGGCTTCCACCACTTATCGATAAGCAGAAGCCAAAAAAAACTTTCCCGCTCAGCTTCCAACAACATTGAGACTTCAGCGCAAACAGCTCCCCATTGACGACACGAAATGGCGCCAATCGCATCGCCCGAGCCCGCGGCTCCTAAATCTGAAAAGAAATCCAAGAAAGAGAAGAAGCGACTGCGAGAGGAAGATGGCGTTGATGCGGAAAGAAAGCACAAGAAATCCAAGAGCGTCGCAGTAGCCGAGCTGCCCACGCCCGATACCACGAGCGCTGATGTCAAGGCTGAGAAAAAGAGCAAAAAGTCCAAGAAGGTCAAGAATGAAGAGAGTGGCGTCTCCCAGCCAGATGGCGAAGCCGTAGCAGACGAGCCAAAGTCGGAGAAGAAGAAGCACAAGAAGAAGAAGCACCTCGAGACCGAAACCGAAGCTCCTGCTGAGGATACCACTGCAGTAAAAGGCGAGAAAAAGAAGAAGAGCAAGAAGAAGAATAAGGAAGCCGAAGCAGCGAACGACGCGGTCGAGAAGAAGCACAAGAAATCGCAGGAAGAGATTGAGCCTCAAGTCGAAGAGGCCTCTGCCGACGCTGACGCTATGGACATTGATGTCGCGCCTTCATCCGCCCCTTCAAAATCCAAGTCCAAGATTCACCAACCTCCCGACATCCCCGCGAACCCCCAATTCCCCTTCTTCACCCAGACCGTCTCCCTCTACGAGCCGCTGTATCCTATTGGTTGGGCCCAACCCGTGACGAGCTGTCAATACCAGCACCTAGAACATCTCCAGAACAAGTATGTGCCTTCTCTGCATGGCGTGCTCCTCGATTACAGAAACGTCGCGTTTGGCGAGAAGCCTGGACGAAACGGCGCCGCTATGGACGACCAGACGCCCACGACTGTCATATCCAAGGGTGAAGCTGCTGTTGGTTTTGGCTGGATCACTGCGGATGTTGATCTTTTCGTGCCAAGCCGTGGTGCTTGGATGGAGGGTAGCGTCAACCTTCAGACCGAGGGTCACATTGGTGTTGTTTGCTTTAGCAAGTTCAACGCTTCAATTGAGGCGCGTCGTCTACCGCCCGACTGGAAGTGGGTTCCCAACGAGTCTCCTGATGCTCAGGGCTTCGAGGAGACTGCCTCCGTCATCACCTCCGATGACCATGGTGTGGTGCGACAGATCCACAGCACAGGTTTCTGGGTTGATGGTTCAGGCGAGAGAGTCAAGGGCAAGATCCGCTTCAGGATACGCAACTTTGATATTGGCACCAGCGGCGAGACTAGCTATCTGAGTCTCGAGGGTACTATGCTCGACAAGAAGGGCGAGAAGGCTGTCGTCGCCGAGGAAGCCGAGACGGCACGTATGCGCAAGGGCAAGCGTGGACAGAAGAAGCCTAGAAGACGTATTCCCGAATTCGCCATGACCCGATTCGACGTTGCCGAGGAGGAGAACCAGGACAATGAGGAGGAGAAGCGAGAGGTATTGGCGCTGCCTGAGGGGGAGGAGACGGCTTAAGAAGTGAAATAGGAAACGGAACATTTGAAGACGGGAGCCAGGAGTTGATTTGATACCTTTGTTAATGAGGAAAAGTTGTTATCATAGCCGGAAGGGCGTTTACTTGTAAAAGAAGCTTTCCTATTTGCAATCCATGCTGATATATGATGAGAAAAGTGACCGACTCCGACGCCTAAGAAACACAAACACTGATACGGCTCTATCCAATATTCCCAAAACAAAATTTATGCAGCAGCTTTGACCATGGGCTCCCATGGTCGAGACAAATTCCAAAGATACACTTCTCCAACTGGCTCTTCGCCTAACGCCTTGACGAAAATGTGTTGGAATAGAGGAGCTGTTGAGAATAACGGCGCGACAGGCATGATGCTCTCTCTTTCCCAGCCAGGTGACAATCCGTGGCTCCAAACGGGTTGTCGTAGAAAATCGTCTACTTTCTCATGATATTCCTCCCAATCATGAGAATGATCATTCACAACGATCTGGAACCTCACACCTTGTATATCTACCGTGATGCGTTGCACCGTACTAGGAAAACCGTGCTGGGAGCCAGAGCTGAGAATCCAAGTATAATCCGTCTGATCGCCGTTACTCTCCCAATCATACCAGACCTGCGTGCCCAGCTCCGAGAAATCGTTTAGAACAAATCGTCCTTCTGCGTCGAAGCTCAAAGAGCAGTGTTTTGGGGAGATACCCTCGACAGGAGGAAGGACAACGTCGCAGCTGGAAGGGTCTGTCCCAAGAATGAAGGCTCCAGGTCTTTTGGGGCCAGAGGAGAATGTGAGCTGGATGGCTCGTGTGGGACGCGAGGCGAAGAGGCTGGGGAGACGGGATGTGAGTGTTGGGGAGGAGGAAATGGAGATGGTGCGGAAGAGGTTTGATGGGAGATGTGTTGTTTTGTCGGCGAAAGAGTTTCGCATTGTAGGAACAAGCCAAGCGATGATGTCCGACATTGTTTATGTAGTTGGCGATATAAGAAATGGTGTTGTAGACGGTGATGTAGTTGGTGGTAGTTGAAAGAATGTGAAGATATGTCGCGACAGGACAAGTATGGTGTGGTATACAGATGACTTCGAACGAGAGAAGTTGAGAAAGTTTATGAGAAAGACTTTGCGATGATGTACAGATGTTGTAGGAAAAGAAAACGCTGTTGGAAAAAAGGACTGCCGAGTTCAATATAGATGGTCAAAGACGTCGTTACTTATACTCAAGCATGGTTTTCACTTATATCCGTTGCGCTGACAACCGTTGGCTATCAACGTCGCGTCCCGTCACGAAAGCACCTGACGAGAAAAGACCCCTAAAACGCTAATCATGTTTCTTCTCCGATAAAAAAACAAATTGTTTCATCCTGGTAGTTTTTTTTCTTTCCTGGGTTGCTGTGTTGTTTTGATGTTTGAGCGTGGGAGCCTGTGAGCCAATCGATTTCTGGTGGGTTGCGATATGTGCTGGGGGGAGGAAATCGGTGAGAGAAATTGATTGATAGTGAGGATCTGGGGGAATATGGAAGGGTAGAGATTGGTATGAGACGAAGGGGAAACTGATGGATGGGATTTGTTGGAGGGTGTTTGGGAGTGGTGATGTGAGGAAGGGTGGTGGAGGATATCAGAGGTTTAGAGGCCTTGATGGTCCTGAGTCATTGAGGATAGCATGCTCTATGGGTGATTGGATTGGTGATATCAAATAGGAGGTATATGCAGTTGTAAGAGGTTCGTTACATATAGTCGCCAAGTTGTGGTTTTGTTGCGAATATGCTGCAAATGAGTCGGTGATAGCTCTGTGATTGAAGTGCTGGATAGGGCACCCATGTTTGGAATTGATCAAATGAATGCAGTATAAATCAAGCTGTAATATCCGCATATCTTGAGTGATCTCTGAGACGACCGAGAGTTTCAGTATCCGGCATCCTATTATTGTGTCCGTCTAGCTACTGTTACTTTGCGCTTGGCTGGTCTCAGTTGGGTGTCGAATCATGTAAGTTAAGGGCAACGGAAGAGAACAATGACTCATACAGTGAGCATTAACATAACTCGGGATATCCATGAGAGGTCTATTTCAGTGTTATCCATATTGGATGGTTGTCATGTTCAAGTGGTATATTGAAAGACATTGAAATTTGAGTCGATATCTCCGCTCTAAATGCAAGACTTGTACATAGGGTAATCGATCGAAAGTAGGGGTTTAGACGTCTTGAACTATCATTTCCCTTATTAGGTATACTTAAAGGGAATAAATATCTTCTAGTACAATTCGAAGAGGCAAAGTCACAGATATGATATAACGCCCGTCTATATCTTCTCTTACACAGTTGATAAGCCTGTTGCAGGTGTAACATCCACAGCAAAGCACTTCCGTGGTATTACAACTTCAATCACAGCCTTGTATTTCCCCAATTGGGCCCATTCTTAAAACCCGACGATAATCTAGTTTGCAAAATTATAGGAGAATAATAAATCACGCAGGAATATCACGATACTCAATCTCTTTCAAGGGCCTCGCGGTTAACGGTGGGGTATAGCGGGTATCTGTTAGTGTTCTCTACTAATATTCCATACAAACCACTAACGCTGACGCCATCAACAAGGACTATCTCAACAATATAAACTCCATGAGCAAAAAAGCTCATCAATAACAACAAGGTAAATAACCCAAAATGAGTTACAAACCGTGGTTCAGTTCACTGCGCATATGCAGCATCGTTCTTTTCCTCTTTACTATTCTGTCGGAGGCACAAGAACAGATCGTCATTCACCATGATGGGCATGCCAGCAAAGGCAAGAAGAACATTGTGTTTATACTTACAGACGATCAAGACGCAGTGCTTGACTCTGTAGAGTATATGCCAAATTTGCAGAAATATATCGCCAATGAGGGAAAGTCGTTTGTTAATCATTTCACTACAACGGCTATTTGTTGTCCTGCCCGTGTTTCGCTCTGGACGGGGAAACAGCCTCACAACACGAATGTCACGGATGTGAGCCCTCCTTATGGTAAGATGCACCATGACAACCTCTTACAGTTGAGAATGCTAACTTCGTAAGGCGGGTATCCCAAATTCATCTCCCAAGGTCTAAATGACAATTATCTCCCCGTGTGGCTGCAGAATGGTGGTTACAAGACGTATTATACTGGCAAGCTCTTCAACTCTCACACGATTCACAATTACGACTCTCCGTTCCCAGCAGGATGGACAGGAAATAACTTTCTTCTCGACCCGGGCACTTACTCCTACCTCAATCCCATTTATCAGCGCAACAGGGAACCTCCTGTTCAGCATCACAACGAACACACTTCAGATCTGATCTCCAAGCATGCCCATGAGCTGTTGGAAGAAGCAATCGACTCGGGAGATCCTTTCTTTATTGCTATCGCCCCGATTGCTCCCCACTCCAACATCGATGTTAACCGCGGTGCTGGACCTCCCATCATGACGACGCCCATCCCAGCGGAGAGGCATTCGCATCTTTTTGAGGGAGTAAAGATACCCCGAACAGACAACTTTAACCCGGATTCTGTAAGTCTACCCTACGTGTCATGAGGAACAACACTGACTGCGTTGCAGCCAAGTGGTGTGAGTTGGATCCGCAATCTGCCCCAGCTCAACGAGTCATCCGTCTCGTATCTCGACGACTACTACCGTGCCCGTCTCCAGGCCTTGCAAGGAGTAGACGAAATCATCGAGCAAGTGGTCCACCAGCTTGACCAGGCCGGTATTCTCGAAGATACGTACATTGTGTACACCTCCGACAATGGGTTCCACCTTGGTCAGCACCGGCTCCCTCCCGGCAAGGAGTGTGGTTTCGACGAAGACATCCGCGTGCCCCTTTTCGTGCGAGGACCAGGCGTCCAGTCTGGTTCCGTGGAGACCACGGTGACGACGCACATCGACCTGGCTCCCACGCTGCTCAAGCTTGCTGGTGTCGAGCTCAGGGGCGACTTCGATGGTACGCCTATCCCGGTGGAGGATGAGCCGGACACGATCCGGCATGAGCACGTAGCTGTTGAGTATTGGGGCATTGCCATCGCTGAGGGCGAGATCGGCGGCTTTGGTACACTCCCCCCCTTCCCCTTATTCCTTATTCTGGACTAATACTGACGGAAATGTATAGATGGCAAGGGACAGATCATTGCAACCAACAATACGTACAAGGGCGTGAGAATAGCCCACAAAGACTACGACTTGTACTACTCTGTTTGGTGCAATGGCGCACATGAGCTCTACGATGTCAAGGTAAGACGAGGAGTCCTCGAATCCTTCTGGTCTATGCTAACTCAACTTGTTTCTGTAGAGGGATCCGGGTCAGTTGCGCAACCTTGCCCCCAAAGAGCGTGATGACACCGCCACCGACGGTGTGGAACTCTTGGGTGTCAGTGTTGCTCATTTGATAAACCGTCTGGATGCTCTCATGCTGGTTCTCAAGTCCTGTAAGGGTGGTGTCTGCATTGAGCCGTGGAAGGTTCTCCATCCGGATGGTGATGTGGCGAGCTTGAAGGATGCTCTGGACAGCAAGTTTGATGAGTTCTATGAGCAGCAGGTTAAGGTGCAGTTTGCCCAGTGCGAGTTGGGGTACATCGTGGATGCCGAGGGACCGCAGGTTGGGTATCAGTACCGAGATGGACTTGAGTGGCACCACTGGACTTGATGTTTTGTCAACAACTTTGCCAAGTGGTGAGACCGGTCAGCTTTCCAAGACTTGAGCTAGTCGATGTAGTGTCTTTACTGCCAATGTTACTCATATAATGACCGAAGGTGTGCATTGAAGAACTGTCGAAGTGATGCTGAGGTTTATGTGTTGGGTGTGTCTCTTCATGGGACGAGGCAGAAAGGCGAGGAGATATTGTTGCCCAATGGTGGAGTTGCCTAATCTCAGTGACTGCTTAATATGTCGCACTTAATCAGACAAAACCTCATCGTTTCCAGGATTGTCGATAAGATGTTTTTAGTGATGCTGAACTCTGAGATGATGATGATCCTTTATAGAGTTCAAGACTGAACATAATCAAGTCCTCAACAAGAGACTGGCTTGCATCGGCTTTCCAAATGATGTTATCGAGGGTGAGACGAGGGCTTAGCCAAATTAAGGATAAGTAGCATGTCGAATGGGTCCTGTATGTTACTATTGCTTACGAACAAGGTTGTCACAGGTATTCAGTTGTAATCCTTTGTGAGCGTTCACCAGACAGCTTATGCCGAGACACTCGTCCTGTGGTCACTCAGCCGGTGAGGAATGTTAAGCGGGCGAGAACTCAAGAATAAAAACCGGTATGGAAATATGATTCTCAAAGCTTTGGCGAATGCTATGATTGTCTGTAACAAAGCTCTTGGTAGTCAATTCTTGGCGGTCCGGAGCCGGACCGGCCCCACTGAAGGACGGTTGTCGCAAGAGTTGGCGAAAGATGAGGCATGTCGACAGGCAGGAATAAATCTGAAGCTCAAGAATTGAATATTCATCGATCCTGGTAGTGAAGCCGTTATGTAGATGTAGAATTAACGTCAGAATAGATCGTAGGGTGTGTTCGTGGTGTTGTAAGCCCAGCGTGGTAATTCGCGCACTCTTATTGGCCAATCACTCAATGGCGGCCAGAATTCCAAGGCAGAAAGTCGGAAACTGCCGACCTTGAACCGAAGAGTTGCATCTCACGACAGCTCTGCAATTCATCAAGCTAACCGTCACAATCACGAAGCTCAATTGAACCCGACACCATGGCTTCCGACGCGATCACCGAGCCGAGACGTACGTTGCGATTTCCCTAGATTGTCGTCCTACGAATTTCGATGACTCCAGGCCCTCCGATTTTAATACCCGCTGACACTCAGCGCAGAAGCAACCCGTGAGGAGATGCGAGAGGCTCGCCTCCCAATTGCCTACAGAGATAGCTGCGCACACCTTTTGATCCCTCTTAACAAGTGCCGAAGGGATACGTGGTACGCTCCTTGGAAGTGCTCGGTAAGTTCTGTCTACTAGGGAGGGAGATATCACGTAGGGCGATTGAGGGCCGAGGGGAGGTCAGGATACGGAAAAGTCATGCTCACACGTATGGGGAATACGATAGGATGAGCGACACAGCTACGAAAAGTGCCAATACGTCGAGTTCAAGAAGCGAGTCGCCAAGATGGACGAGTTGAGGGAGTCGAAGGGCGGTGCTCGAAGCAACTAAGCAGCGGAACCATGGGATATGGAGGAAACTCACCGGGATAACGCGAGGGAGCGCAACAGCCGAGTGTGTACATGTACAAAACAAAGACCTCGAAAGTACGGGAATAGAAGTGAAATTTGATATTCCACCGAGAAGTCATGAGAAGCCAAAAACGAAGACGAAGAGGATGGGCCTGGGGTTGGGCCTGGGTTGAACGGGAATGCCCGATGGCGTGAAGCTGATGTGATGAACGATGAAGAACCGGGTCAGGTGAGAATGATGTGGTAATCACAAACGACAAGAGGAAGAAGGGGAAGAGGGTCTTGGTATCACGGCATCCTTACGAAGACCTCTATGCCGGTGTGGTGGACGTCTGTGTGCCGGTGTAGAACCCGGCCTAAGGACTTGGGGACAGACCGGCTCAGGTAGATCAGACAGAGCCTCATGAGGCTCAAATGAAACCACACCGAAAAGCCTAACGTGATTTGAATGGAAATTGGGCCGGCACAGAAAGAGATGTTGTGGACAATGTGGAATACTTGCAAGGGGTGAAGAATAGAGAAAGTGGGACAGGTTGTGTTTTACTTGTTTTCTGGCCCTTTTTATGTGTACTCGTGCCGGTTGATTTGAAGAAGTGTCGAGGAGAAAGTCTGATATTACAGGGGTGGGATACAACAAACTGGAGATTTTTGTATATGTGTTTGTCACGGTTTGCTTGGGATGGGCAAAGTCGAGTTAGAGAACCCCTGTATAGGATGAAAAAGTAAAAAAATAGAAGTAGTGAAATGGTATAGTTGCGTGCTTGGAAGGGGGGGAAATGGGAGATGGTGTGCGTGTGTGTGTGTGTGTGCCGGTATGGAGACCGGGAGTGAAATGATGAAGAAAAAAGTAGAATGCGAGTTATGTGTTATGTGTACCTTACATGTAGGAGGAAAAGGGAGAAGAGCAGGATTATAAAATGGAGGGGGTCTGCTGTTTCTCTTGACGTCTTGAGGTTTTGGTATTTGATCAAGAGTTTTTGAAGTCTCTACTATTGCTATTAAACGTTGGTTCTTTTTTGACATGTTTTCATCTTTATTTTATGCATATTGGATCTACATCTCGGCAGTCCCTCCTTATCTCTATTATCAGCAGAGCCTCACCTTGGAGAATCTCCCGACAGCCCTACACTACGATGTCTCTGGGACCATCAACAAGGCTTAATGGATTGATTCCAGATATCGTCGCTTTTGGAGAATAAAACACAACATGCTGCCCTTCGCTTTAACCCGGATGATGGAGATTACTGGGACAAGTCGGCTAGTCTCGCTCAGTCATGAAAATGACTGAGTGAGACAGGTTATTCATTCGAATGGACCAGGACGCGACGGATTGTGTCGGCTCAGGATATTCAGCGAGGAAATGTGAGACTTCACGTTTTGCACATATATATTACGACAACGTCATTGCCGGTACTCGCCATATTTTGAGTCAAGAAAACATGTCAACCATCCCAGCCTCAAGTCATTCATCAGCCTCAACCTTCATCACTCACAACTGATTCATAAATCAGCCACACCATCTTGTTTCTTTCTCGGAGTCACCTACCATACCTGGCTTCTTCCACAGAGCCTCATCACCAGGCCCAAGCATCTCACGAACCAGTTGAGTCATGCAGAACCCCCCTCGACACTCAAAAACACACACCCCTCCCCCTGCTAAAATCGAGCCACACTTTACGTGATTTTTAACTCAACCCTTGTCAAATTGCGGCTCTTAAACATTTCGGCAATTCCCCACCCTAAGATTTACCGCCATGCATGACAAAATTTCCAACCAGAGGAAAAGAAGGCTTGCATGGGTTCATTGACAAGGGGGGAGACGAAAAGGTAATACCCGGCGTTAGCAAACTTTTACTTGAACGACGATCCACAAGGTTGCGAGTGCCTTATGATTGGATTTTATTCTACTGATTGTTTTATTCCCGGTTTCTGGCTGTTTCAATCATATAGCAAAGGATCAAGATCAAGATCAAGATCAAAATCAACGGAACAAGAGACAAATCACAGGATTTTTCAGACTCGGCTTTCCTCGGTCCAAAAAACCAGGGGCGATGATCCATTGCAAAACAAAAAAGCTCGGCCGGTTGTGGGTATCATTTCACCTTCATCAGCCTCCGTGATGGATACGCGAGCCACTCTTCTACGACACATGAGAGGCTTCTCACTGAAACCATCACTAATGCCAAGACACCCTCGTGTGATTGCCTCCCATTCGAAATATCCGTGGATACCCTTCCACAAGACTTCATTTGCCGACTTGATACTCGACAATGTCCACGCTTTCTCACCATGTGGGCTTTTTCTCGTAACGAATTCCCAGCTTCAGTGGACCATACAAGGACAGCTCTCAAGGTTGTCTGAACCGACGGTAAACGTTGACGATAAATCACACGATGCAAAGAGACTGGGACGATTTTGTTTGAACTTGATGAAAATTTCTCTTATATAACACAGATTGTAACCAGAATCCCGGCGCATTGACATATGTACATGTGCTTGCTTGTCTAGAGTTTTGATAGTCTAGGTCTAGGTAGGTAAGAAATCGCTCACAGTCGCAGACCATGCTTGGGGCAAAATAATGTCACAAGGGGAAAGAAAAGACAACTGGATATCTTGCTCAGACAGATGAAAAGAAATGGACGAGAAAGGGAAAAAAGTGGGAAACTCGAAGCAGGGGCTAAAGATCATGGCTAGCCACTCATCTTCAGAAGTCCTGCTTAGAAGATGGAATTGCTGCCACAGTCGAAAACGCCCTGCACAGAACTGCTCTCATCGGCAAAGATGTCGAGAAGCTCCGTGATGGATGACCAAAGACCAGCACCGTTCATGAAGAGAGAGATAACAATGAGGAAGACGTTGAGGACAGTCAAGCAGGTCTTCTTCCAGTTGATGAAGAGGCGGCCCCAGTTGATGTGGAACCAGAAGATAGCGCTGAAGCCAAAGGTGAACCAGGAGATGGTCGTGGCAGAGGCAATAGACAGGATCGAGTCGAAGACAGGGATGGCGTTGGAGAGGAGGAAGCAGAGGATCCAGTAAACAGTCACAATGGTCATCCAGATGGACCAGGAGCGGACAGTGTTAGCAGTCATCTCAGAGGTGAGTCTGAACTGCTTCATCACCTCGACGTAGATGTACTTGATACCGGTGTGGCCGAAAGCAAGTCCAGTAGAGAAGACGGCGGGGAGGACGATACCATAGGCGATCTTGGCGATGGTCTCGGGGGCGGAACCCAGTGCGGGCGAGACGGTAAATTCGCCAGCAAGGCAGTAGACGACGATGGCAACGATCACGTAGAAAGCGATCGAAGTAACCTCGAGCCAGGCAAGGGCAAAGCCAAAGTCACGGACGGGGTCAACCATCTCAGCCATGTAGGAGACAAAGTTGATGTTACCAGAGTAGGCATACACAATCTTGAGGCAGGCGTTGAGGGCCTCGCGGAAAGATGGGTTGGCGACGACGACAATGTTGCGCTCCCAGTTGGGGGGCGCAGCGGTGGGGTTCTTGACACCGAGGGCGATAATGACGATCAGGGCGGCCGAGATGATGGAGATGCAGCAGGGGATGCCGGACATGGCGACGAACTTGGCAGTACGGGGTGCGCAGAGGACCCAGCAGCACAGACAGCCAATGCCAATGAAACCGACGGTGCAGAGAGAGTGGCTGGAGATAGTGTTGAAGGCGATGGAGAGGGTGACACTGGCAGAGGCGGAAGTCATGATGACCTGGATGAGAAGTCCAATTCCGGCGGCGATTTCCAGAGGTCGACCACCGACGACGCGGGTCATGTCGACGACGTTGACGACATGCTGGTGACGGCCGTAGAACTGCTTAAGTTCGAAAGCAGTGTACCAAGAGAGACAACCAATACCGATGATGGCGATGATACCGGGGATGATACCAAGGGTCTTGAGGACACCGGGAAGGGACAAGACACCGAGACCGACCTGGTTGGTGAGGAGGGCAAAGACGGTGTCCCATTTGCTCATGTTTCGAAAGTTCTTACCACCCTCAGCGCCGCCGAAGGCGTTTGTGCCCTCGACGGGGACGTTGGTGGCGGACTTTACGTCGAGAGTTTCATTCTGGTTGAGACCCTGGCCGACCTTCTCGTTGGAATTTGTCTTTGATGAATCGCCCTGATCTGAAGGGTAGATGGCATTATTGGCATCTTGTGAGTACTGCATGATGGCTGTGTATGGTGTGGAGGTGACTGCCTATAGTTTGGCCAGAGATATGAGAGAGTATCAAGAATGGATAGAGAGAGAAACTTGATGTTGATGTATATTGAAGTTATGGAGGAGAGTAGTTGTATGTGGGAGGAGAAGAGAGGGAGGAAGAGGGAGAGGAGTGAGAGTGAGAGTGAAGGGGGAAGAGAAAGAAGATTTTGAAGGTTAAAGAAGAGGAATTATATATGTAGATGGATGAATTGGACGTGACAGGGAAGGAGGGGGGATAAGCGTTGAGTGAAAGAATAACATAACGGACATACAGGAACAAGAGAGGGTAGGTAGAATTAGGAAAGGGACTGGTTCAAGGCGAAACAAGCACAAGCACAAAGCACAAGCACGAGAAAGCAACCCCCATCAACCCAGTCCCAGCGAAATGTACAGAACAAAACAATTAGTCTTTCCTCTTACTATCACTCTACTTCATCTTAATCATGAGTGGATAAAAAGGGCCAAATTGTCTTGGGGTTTACTGTAGCTGGTCTAGTCAGACCCTCCCTCTCGGAATTCCCTCGTTGGTCGTTTTTTCCCTCTCTTTTACCTCCGCGACTCCACGATCAACGAAATCCCTGGGTTCCACACGGCCATATTTTTTTCTGTTCCGTCTGCTCTTGGTGTCGCTGTCGGGGCGCCGGGGAGTGTGGGA
>JABFFC010000288.1:0-15036 GCA_013623535.1 Fusarium penzigii | reverse complement strand
CGGAGGAGTAGTCGTCGGGGGTGTTATAGGGGAGGGGTTGAGGTGGTCGCTCGGGCTTCTTCTCTTCCTCCTTCTTTTCTTCCTTGGGTTCCTCTGGTTTAGCGGCTTCGCCTTCAGAAGTGGTAGTGGTCTCGGGAGCTGCTTCGACGGCCGCAGGTTTAACAGGCTCTGGTTGAGCAGGAGGATCGAGAGGACCTAGCCATCCCTCATGTATACCCCGAATGTACTCCTTCCAAGCATGACGACCGACAACAATATCACCCTTTGGACCCTCATATTGTGGTAGACCCAACCTTTGCCTCAGATTCTCAAGAGTCGTCTCCTCCGTCTCAGGGACCTCCTCGTCTGGCCGCTCATGTTTTCTCCTCTCCCTACGAATCTTCTCGGCAACGGCCGCCCTCACATCACCCTGTTGCCTTCCCTGAACAAACTCCCAATCAAGGCCAGACGCAGCCAGGATAGGCTTCGCATACTCGATAAAGTGGTCCTGAGCCACGCGCAGACCGTCACCTGGAGGGGCCTCGAGATAGACGGTAAGTTTTCGGGGCAATTGGTTCGCAGACGAAATAGGCTCTTTAGCAAGGGGCGCAACGAGATGCTTCCACTTGGCCGTGGCTCTCTTCTTTTCACGCTTATCGTAGATAATAGCCGCAGAGATAGAACCGGTGATGGCCCAGAAAATAAGCCAATTCCGTGAGGGGAGTTTCCTAGGCAGGTTCGGCAGACCCATCATGCGAAGGGCCGGGTTCTGTGTCGGCTTGGGAGTCGGGGCTTTATATGTCGCGCCGGTACCGGCAGGTTGCGAGGCGGGGTTTGTCTCTGCCATTTCGACGGTATGATAACTCCTGTGAGAGGTTGAGAAAGGGTCCGTCGAGGGAGTTTGGAGGAGCCAGATGGACCTTGAAGTCGTTATTTGTCTGTTTATCGGCTTGGTTGTTTAGGACGCAAGAGGGAAAAAAGTGACGATAAGAGAGGGATGTTGATAAGCGGGATGAAAATACTCCGGTTCCGGGGTATGGGACAAAATATCAACTGGCGTTGAGGGCCATCCTACCTGTGTGTAAACTACTTACCTACCGCCTAAATCAGATTCAAAGACTTCTTCTTTCTTTATTTTGGTACAGAAGCTAGAGAAGAAGACGTTGTCATCTTGTTGTTCTTCTACATTCGCAGTGCGGCGTTGCGTTCGTTGACTTCGAAATATGAAAGAACTAGATCTTGGAACATGTGAATTTCACACTGCACCACAGATGCTTGAACGCGGCCCTGGAAATACATATTCGGCTATTTTGATTTAGTTACATTCAATGGCTAGTCGATTTCACAACCAGTTCTGCCACGTGGAATAGGTAGCATTGAAGTCGAGTTAGTCTAAGGTTATAGCTTGCTGCAGTAAACATCATGTCTCGGCTGGACGATAACGTAGGAGATATAGAGTGATAACATGAACCGACTTGTGTGCTTTTCCCCCATGTCTCAAACCATTCGTACTTGCGCTACGAGCACCAGGTTCACCTGAAGCCAAGGAGTCAACTTGAAACAGTGCCTATTCGGGGTCATATAACAGAAGAACTAACACAGGTTTTACATGTACTCTACTGAACAGGGGGGTCTTCCATGATGGCCCCTGACCTGCTTTTATTGAGGACATAGAGATTAGAGGATGAGATTGATTGTGGAATTGAACCATTGTAATCCAGATTTAGCGAGGAGATGCAGAGTGAGAAATGACTGATTATTCTGTCATGTTATTTAAACCCGTCTAATTTTCATGTACCTGGATAACTCGTGTTTCGTCAAATTTGACTAGATCGTCCCGAGCCGTGGCCATGTGGAATGGGCTCAAGCCAGAGGGTGACCCGTTCTGATGCTATACGGAGCACTGTACCACTGAATTATCAGTTTCGTCGCCGTCAATTAGTGGATTTGCTTTCATTGTACTGTGCATAGATTGAATCGACAGAATTGCTGATAATAAAGAAGGAAGCAGTTGGTTTTGCAAGAGTGAAGAAATCTGGCTTGTTGGTATTGTTCATGACAACTCATTCAAATTTTGTAGGGGTCTAGTTCAATCGTACTGACTTCCTCAGTGTTACACTTAGATTCCCTGGCCTAAAAGTCATCTTGTCCATTATGATCAATGCTCCTCTAGAAACATGATATTCACGAGTCAGACAACCAATTCATCTATCTATTCCATAGGGGATGAACTCTATAGAGTTCTAATTCGTTGCATTATCCATAGTATTGTCACAGCTTCTACAGATCCATGAATACATGCAACCTAACATTGCTTCATTCTCATTGTCATTCGCATTCATCATTCACAGTAAGTATTTATAATCCGGGTTCTATTCATCCCTGAACAAACCCAACTTGGGCCCCTATTGTTGGGTATGATTGCCCCCGCCTACCACTAAAAGCTAGCACCATTTCACAGGCTTCCCACCACTGTAGCGTAACACCCAGCTCACCACCACCAACCCGACCCCTGCTTCCGAACCGGTCGACAGAATACTGCAAACGTATCGGAGCATAACTTCTGAGCATCTCGCACCTCTTTTTCTGTCTCCTTTTCACCCCCCTTCCCATTCTGCTTCTGTTGCCGCAAGTGGGCAACCTAGGAAAACCCCTTGAATTGGCCATCCCCTGAAACTTATCCGCCGCTTCACCTACTCCATACTTGACACTCCATTATCTCCCCCCCTCTCCCCTCTATCGGCGCCTGTCGCCCTTTTTCCAAAAACTCGACTTCCTCAACATCACCATCGAGCCCAGCGTGTTTGACCATAGAAGGACAGGACGCAGCTTCGCTCAAGATGGACCCCAACAGCAATACCGGCGGGAGCAACAACTCAAACAGCGCCAACAATAATCGCCTCTATCTCAACTTTGGAAACGGCACTGGTAACGACAGGTTGACCGCTTCAGATCGGGCCGCCTATCCTACAACCCCCTCGACTTTCCCTCAGCCCGTTTTCCCTCCGCAGGGTCAAGCCCAGGGCCAACAGTCCGGGCTGCAGCCCCAGCAGCAATACGCAGCTGGATATGCTCCCCAGGGCTACTTCAACCAGGGCCAGTATGCCCAGTATGGCGCCCAGCCTGTGAACGACTACCAGAACGCTGGCTATCAGCAGCGATCCAACACACCTGGCACCAACGATCCAAACACCGGTCTCGCCCATCAATTCTCCCACCAGAATCTCGGAGGCGCTGCCAGACAGCAGGCTTATGCTAGGGGCCCCTCTCCTGGCCAGCGTCCACGAACTGCTGGTGCTTCCGGCCAGCAGCCAGCCTACGCCGGTTATATGAACGCTCCTCCTATGCCCAGCCAGCCGGCCGCCCCCGTCGAGGAGTTCCAGCGAGCTCCCGAGCGAAACCCCGATCGATATGGCTCCAATGCCAACAGCAACCAAAAGAAGTGCTCACAGCTGGCTGCCGACTTCTTCAAGGACAGCGTCAAGCGTGCACGTGAACGTAACCAGAGGTATGAACATGAACCAGCAGCTGCACGGCTAGGAAGGGAAATAAGAGTAACATGCGCTAATGTTTGCCTTCCCATGACAGACAAAGCGAGCTGGAGCAGAAGCTTCAAGACCCCAACCAGAGCTCTACTAGAAGGGAGCAGCTATGGTCTACTGCTGGAAGAAAGGAAGGCCAGTACCTCCGTTTCCTGCGAACAAAGGACAAGCCCGAGAACTACAACACCGTCAAGATTATTGGTAAGGGTGCCTTTGGTGAGGTCAAGTTGGTGCAGAAGAAGGGAGACGGCAAGGTCTATGCCATGAAGTCCCTGATCAAGACGGAGATGTTCAAGAAGGACCAGCTTGCTCACGTTCGATCCGAGCGTGATATTCTGGCCGAGTCGGACAGCCCTTGGGTCGTCAAGCTCTACACCACCTTCCAGGATTCCTACTTCCTCTACATGCTTATGGAATTCTTGCCTGGTGGAGATTTAATGACGATGCTCATTAAGTACGAGATCTTCTCTGAGGACATTACACGATTCTACATCGCTGAAATTGTTCTCGCCATCGAGGCTGTCCACAAACTGGGCTTTATCCATCGGTATGTAAACACCTTGACGTTGGTAACGTGCCGTAGATCCCGCTCTGACCATAAATAGTGATATCAAGCCCGATAACATTCTCCTTGACCGAGGTGGTCATGTCAAGTTGACCGATTTCGGTCTGTCGACGGGCTTTCACAAGCTCCACGACAACAACTACTACCAACAGCTGCTGCACGGACGATCCAACCGACCCCGCGATCGATCATCTGTCGCCATTGATCAGATCAACCTGACGGTCAGCAACCGATCACAGATTAATGACTGGCGACGATCACGACGACTGATGGCGTACTCGACCGTCGGAACTCCTGACTATATTGCCCCTGAAATCTTCACTGGTCATGGGTACACCTTTGACTGCGATTGGTGGTCTCTGGGTACCATCATGTTCGAGTGTCTGGTCGGCTGGCCCCCATTCTGCGCTGAGGATAGCCACGACACGTACCGCAAGATTGTCAACTGGCGCCAGACCCTGTACTTCCCCGACGACATTACCCTGGGTGCCGATGCTGAGCACCTGATTCGAAGGTAAGAATTCTGTCACTGCTGTTATAAGTGCGTCGCTAACAATTTATAGCATGGTCTGCAACACTGAGAACCGACTTGGACGAGGTGGTGCTCACGAGCTGAAGAGCCATGCCTTCTTCCGTGGTGTCGAGTTTGACAGTCTGCGCCGAATCCGTGCTCCTTTCGAGCCTCGCTTGACTTCCAACATTGATACCACCTACTTCCCTACGGATGAGATTGACCAGACTGATAATGCCACTGTTCTCAAGGCCCAGGCCCTCCAGCAGGGCCGTACGGCACCCGTGGAGGAGTCACCCGAGATGAGTCTGCCCTTTATCGGATACACTTTCAAGCGATTCGACAACAACTTCCGATAATTTGTTTGTTTCACTTGGAAGATTTCTCAGGGCGGCCAGAGCGTGTATTTTGACGAGCCCCCTGTTCTGTGAACAGGCCTTTGCTCACTTGCGGAAGGGAAAATATGTTGCATCCAGAATGGTAGGGTCAGCAGCATGGCCGGTGTTGGATGAAGTGGTGATGAGTTGGGCCATACCTTGACGCCATTCATCCTTTGCCATTCTTCATCTGGACATGGATCTCGGAGGCGTAAACCGAGGATGAGGCAAAAAAAGGGCATCGAGGTTTTTTTGATTTTTGATTGGGAGAGGACAATTGTACACCGAGAGAAAGCCATGCATACACGTCTTTTTTCTTCTTCTCTTGTACTGCGTGGATGCAGGAACAATGTTGTGATATCAGAGAGACGAGAAGTGATAGATATTTTATTGGCAAGAATTCTAAAGCCTAATCAAATAACTGTAAAAAAAAAAACAATTGTGCTGTACCGTTTGTGAATACGGGTTTCAAGATGATCATGAATGACATGAGCTCTGATATTGGTTACCTAACGTGATCAGCTGTGTAGGAATATGGGACTTGCAATTTGAAGTAGGGTGCTTGTGATGAGTGAGAGCTTGGAGAAAGAAAATGATATAAAATAGCCAATCTATTGTATCTTGGTATTGTAGCCCAGAACGATATGTTCCTTAAATTAACGCCCTACACCATGAGAAAGGCTGACCATAACTCGGCAGCTTTTCAGAAACCCGACTTGATTATACATGTATCCGTAAACGCCCTCCTATTTTTGTATACTGCACAAAACCACGTAAACACAGGGTTCACCTTGCCGTTAATCCAGGCGCAGCATTGAACCTCTCTTCTCGCTCGGTCATAAACATAATCTGGATCCAGTACTCCTTCGCATCCGGATCCCAGAAACTAAACTGTCGATCCTCCCGCTTATCCAGCTCCCTCGCGGGGACCTTGAAGCCAACCGTCTCGTACGGTTCCGCCGCTACAACGATGTACTGGAAATTCTTGTCGGGCTCTTCGACGCGCTGGGTGAAGGCGTTCATGACCTGCCACTTGGGCGACGTCTCGGGCGTCGCGTCGGGGTATTGTAGCTGGAAGAGCAGGCCCTGCTGTCTGGTGACGGGATCGCGAATCTTTGTGATCTTATAACCCGGGCGGCCGATCTTGACGACATTGCGACGAGCACCGAACCCGGCGCCCGTGACGCCGACGGGTAGACCGGTGACGGGATCAACAGCACCCTGACGACCCTCCTTCTGCTCGCGCGCCGCACGACGAGCGAGGTTGGTCTGATGTTTCTTGCCCTGCGTGTGCGCGAGGTACGACCCGTCGTTCTGGTGGACGGTGAGGCACAGACGACACTCGAAGGAGCCGACGTGGTTCTTGAAAAAGTAAGGGTCCTTGTCTAGATCGATGGTCTCGAGGGCGAGTTTGCGAAGGCGTTCGCGACGGTCGGCGTTTGTGGACGATTGGGAGGCGACACCGCCGCCGCCGAATTTGGAGCCGGCTCTGTTTTGAAAATCCATGGTCTTGAAGGGTGTTTAAATGGGAGGTTGTTTCTGGATGGCGAGGCTGAAGGATGAAGATGCGAATAAAGTGGAAGGTTTGTATGGTGTAGATGGGATAGTAGATAGAGTGGAGGGGCGTTAGTGGGTGGGCCAATCATTGAGTTGTGCTGGTTACAGGGGGCTGAGGCACTGTCTGAGCCTTGTTGACTGCTGTGAAGAGGTCTGTAAGCATTTACATCTTTCACCTACAACATTCCATTTTATCAACGATTGAGCATCGCGGACAAGACTGTTCTGTTATTTCTCTTATATAATGAAGCTGGAGTACTCCTGTCTTGTATGGGATGTATGGTATTTATCGGAAACTCCAAATCAGACCCTTACTATATCCTCATGCTTGGTAACCCAAGCCTGGACACTATCAACAAATCTATCCAACTCTTCCTTTGGCGTTTCCAGGATCAAGGCGATAAATCCTCTCTTCACTAACCAGAAACCCTCCTCCAGCATATCAAACCAAAACAATTCCCTCAGTTCATCAATCTCTTCAACTTCCCCTCCACGCTCAATCACTCGACTGCCACCCCGCGGGAAGTGCACACCCATGATCGTTCCAACGCCTGTGAACAGAACCCTCGTCCCTTTCGTTACTTGATTCAAACGCTCTCGTAGCTTTTCGCCAGCTTCTGTGAACCGGACAGCTACCTCGGGTGTGTATACTCTGCTCAGGCCAGCATAGCCCGCATGAGTGACTAGGGTGTTGTTGTTGAAGGTGCCTGAGTGCGAGAGGGCACCGGGAAGACGAGGATCAAAGGCTGACATGACGTCCGCTCTACCGCCAAAAGCTCCAAAGGCGAGTCCTCCACCGAGATACTTTCCAAATGTCTTCAGGTCGGGTTTGAGGTTCATGACTTTGGCGATGCCGCCTTCGGATAGTCTTGATGTCATGACCTCGTCTAAAACGAACAAGACGCCAGCCTATAATGAGTTAGCAGCGAATACGTGCTCAATTGTTGTTCAACAAAGACTTGCCTTTTTGCTGGCTTCTTGAATTGCTTGCATAAACTCCAGTGTTCCAGGGATACCTCCACCTGAGCCCTGCATACCCTCAACCAGAACAGCAGCAACGCCCTCACCGGATATAGCATCACGAGCGCTCTGAACATCGTTGTATCTCGCAACGACCCAGTCCGTCGGATCAACGTTGTTGGCCTCTGGCTTCCCACCCTTGAAGCCAATCACTGCGCCGTGGTATCCTCCGTTGAAAACGACAACCTTTCGCTTCTTGGTAAAGGCACGAGCAGCTGCGAGGGCATGGAGGTTGGCCTCTGTTCCAGAGTTTGCGAACCTCACATGCTTAATCTGAAAGCGCTGACACAGCTCGCGGGCAAAGACTTGTTCCTGGGCTGTTGTGCCGCCCACGTTCATGCCTGTGGTGTCGAGAACCTGTCTGATGGCGGACATGATGACTGGGTTAGAGTGTCCGTAGAGCGCTGCGGTGAACTCTCCCGTAAGGTCGGTATATCTGTAAGTGGTTAGATGATACATCAAGCAGAGAATTAGAGGCAACGTACGTGTGTCCATCCTCAGAAACGACCTGATAGCCTTTACCAGACTTGAGGACAATCGGAAAGGGACTTGCGTAGAGGACAGTACGAGTGTTTCCTCCTGGCATAGCCTTGATCGCTTCCTTGTGTAGAGCTTCTGATTTTGCGTTACGACTTGTGTAACGAGATATGGCTGAGCCAAGCTCGGCTTTGATGCGCTGGTTAATGTCTAGAGGCATGATGTGTGGTGAGGTGTAGAGGAATAGTGAGTATTCGTTGATATGATGAAATAGTTGGTGTTTGGTTTGTACATGAAGAATTGCGTAGTCCCTGCCTTTATATAATGGCTGCTTTAGCTGTAGATAAGACCACTTGGGAATGGTGACCTTTTGTAGCCTATGATTTCCACTAAAGAAACATGATAGCATGCTGTATTGGACGCATTTTCATTATGAGTCTCCGCGATAGCTTCGGGTTTCAATCGGGTCTCGGGTCTGGTTCAAGCATAACTTCTTAATTTGGACAGGAAAAGTGGAACAGGATCTTAAGATGATTCAAGATGCCAAGATTGTAAGACTTTTGAGTGAACATGGTCAATTTATATCGTATCATATCTATAATAGCAAGTAAACTGGCCACAGTAGATTGACCATATCGTTTGCTACTCATCTTTTGTAAGTCAATCAAGGCGAGTCCGTCCAACCAGTTGAACAAGTGGAGAACATAAGATGTGGGGGATCGTAAAGGCGGTGAGTAAAAAAAAGTCCGGCAGAATCGACATCCCACTTAATTTTTTTCAACTCATCCATTTTTCTGGCTTCCCATATTCAAGAGATTGAAGTTCAGCCAATATCTCGACAGAAAAAAAATCATAAAAAATGGCTGGCTCAATTAACAAACCCAAGAGTAAGTCAATGATTCAATCAAGTCTTTCGCCAAATTGGATATCCTCTAACATCACCCCCCAGAACCCAAGTCCAAGAGGACTACAGTCCGTCTTCGCCACAAGATCGAAAAGGCTTCCGTCGCCAAACAGAAGAAAGAGCGCAGACAAGCGAAGAAGAACCCGGAATGGCGAACAAAGTTGAAGAAGGACCCGGGAATCCCCAACCTCTTCCCCTACAAGGAGAAGCTTCTTCAGGAAATCGAGGAGAACCGTCAGAAGAAGGCAGAGGCCGCGCAGAAGAGGAGAGAAGCGGCAAAGGCTGCAAAGACCGGCGCTGTCGAGGATAAGGGCACAACTCAGAATCTTGATATTGACGACGTTGACGTTGACGACCTGGATGAGGATATGGATGAGGATATTGATGAGTCAAACCCCATGGCTGCTCTCATTGCCAGTGCTCGCGCCGCTGCCGCAAAGTACGATAACCAGCTCGCCGATTCCGACGGCATGGACGAGGACGACGACAGCGACGACTCTGATGATGAGCGCGATACCGACATGTCTCTCGGACAAGCCACCTCGCGCAAGACCTACGACAAGGTCTTCAAGTCCGTCGTCGAGCAGGCCGATGTCGTTCTCTACGTCCTCGACGCTCGTGATCCCGAGGGTACTCGCTCGCGAGAGGTCGAGAGAAGTGTCATGGCTGCTGCGTCCGGCGGAAAGCGTCTGATTCTCATCCTCAACAAGGCCGATCTGGTTCCCCCCAAGGTTCTGCGCGATTGGCTCGTTTACCTGCGTCGATATTTCCCTACGTTGCCTCTCCGTGCATCGGGCGCTGCTTCCAACGCTCACACTTTCAACCATCGCGACATCACTGTTCAGAGCACCTCGGCCGCCCTTTTCAAGGCCCTCAAGAGTTTCGCTGCTAGCCGTCAGCTCAAGCGCGCTGTGTCTGTCGGTGTTATCGGATATCCCAATGTTGGAAAGAGCTCCGTTATCAACGCTCTTCTCTCCCGCATGAGCGGCAAGGGTGGTAGCTCTGCAAAGGCTTGCCCTGCTGGTGCTGAGGCAGGTGTCACGACTAGCATCCGATCTGTCAAGATCGACAGCAAGCTCACTCTGCTCGACTCTCCCGGTGTCGTCTTCCCTTCATCCTCTTCTACCCAGTCCGGCGGTCTCGTTTCTCTCAAGAACGCCTCCGAGGCTCACGCCCACCTCATCCTCCTCAACGCCGTTCCACCCAAGCAGATTGACGACCCCATCCCCGCCGTCACTCTTCTTCTTAAGCGTCTCTCAGCTACTCCTGAGCTCTTCCAGAAGCTTACTGATGTTTACGACATCCCTCCCCTCCTGCCCCGAGCCGATGGCGACACCACCACCGACTTCCTTGTCCAGGTGGCTCGTAAGCGTGGTCGTATCGGCAGAGGTGGCATCGCCAACATCAACGCCGCTGCCATGACCGTCGTCACCGACTGGCGTGATGGTCGCATCCAGGGCTGGGTTGAGCCTCCTGCTCTTCCTGTCGAGTCAACCACCCAGACCAAGACCACCACTATCAAGAACGCCGGTGAAGACGAAGTTGCTGCTGACCAGAAGCAAATCGTCACCGAGTGGGCTGCCGAGTTCAAGATTGAGGGTCTCTGGGGAGACGATGGCGATAAGCAGGCCGCTGACGATGTTATGGAGCAGTAAGGATATAGTAGAAGAAAAGGATCAAAATAAAAAAGCTGACGGACGGTACATGAAATTCTTTGATGGATAGTTTGGCGTTACAAGGTTGGCTGGCAGAAACGGTTTAGAAATCCGTGCATATACCTTCATATAAACATTCATATCTAACCTAAAACTCCCACGCGTGTTTGTCTTGTGCTGCATAGAACTAAAACTATTCTAGTAAACCCGTTTTTTGAGAAGAGAAGGTTTAGAAGCTACATTACAAATCACTTAAGCTTCAATCAACTCCATC
Source organism: Fusarium penzigii (assembly GCA_013623535.1). Lineage (NCBI taxonomy): Eukaryota > Fungi > Ascomycota > Sordariomycetes > Hypocreales > Nectriaceae > Fusarium > Fusarium penzigii. The sequence continues at coordinate 4,175 of JABFFC010000288.1, read as the reverse complement.
TTGACACCTCTCTTACCCGTAGCCTCGTCCTTTTCATCGTGGACTCTAACCTTGACTTTCTGGAACAACTCAACCTTGACCTCACGACTACCTGATGTGGTAAGCGTGAAAGACTCAGGGTCGAAATCAGCATGAGGCTCTGGCACAGCAAGATCCCTTAATCGAATGAGACCCTCAATACCGAAACGAGGGACAAGGACGACGAAACCGTTGCTGAAGATCTTCATGACAAAGGCATCCTCCTCGGCAACCTTGCCCTTGAGAGCTTGGCCGACGTAGTAGGCGATACTGGCACGACCGGCCATCTGAGCGTTGCGGTGACGGACGTTGATGTTCTTGCAGACGGCCTCGAGACGACCACGGCTGCGGACGGTAGGGTGGACGGCCTCGTAGCCAATAGCGGCGGCGAGTTGACGATGGGCAAGAAGATCGGCGTATCGACGAATAGGAGATGTGAAGTGGGTGTAGATCTCTGAGGCGAGACCATAATGGCGGAATTCTGGGTAGGCTTGGGTACCGGAGCAGAAATACTCTGCACTCATCATGCAGCGGGTAGCCATGATACGGACGAGAGTGTTGAAAAAGGGCTCCTTGGGGTCGACACATTCATCGAGAGATTCGGCGAGGGCCTTGCTCGAGTCGGTGCGCAGTTCCATGCCACGCTTAGTGCGCAGCTGAGTCGACAACTCCTCAAAGTTCGTCTTTGGGGGCGCGGCGTGGCGACGTAGTATGGCCGTCTGAGGGAACGCCTCGTAGATCTTGGCCGCAACACTGATGTTGGCGAAGAGCATGAACTCCTCTACAAGAGAGTTGGTGTCCAAGAGTTCCTTTGTCTTAACGTCGACGGGGTCAGAAGTTTCCGACTCAGTCTGGACCTTGACCTCGGGAGACGAGAGGCTGAGCGCACCGGCGTCCATTCGCTTCTGCTTGAGCTTCTTGGACAGACCGAGGAGCATGCGCATGCCCTGAGTGAGATCATCCTGCTGGGAGTCATCGTCGATTCTGAGTTGAGCCTGTTCGTAGCTGAAAGCTTCGCGTGACTTGATAACAGACTTTGTGAAGCGGACGTTGATAATGTCAGCGTTGTCATTGAGTTCCCAGAGCACGGAAAATGCATAACGTTCGACGTAGGGTTTCAACGAGCAGAGGTCAGTTCCCAGCAGAGGAGGCAGCATGTCGATACGCTTGTCTACCAGATAGACGGTAGTACCGCGAATACTTGCTTCCGTATCCATAGCATTGGCTGGCTTGACAAAGTGAGAGACATCGGCGATGTGAACACCCACCTCGAAGTTACCGTTGGGCAGCTTCCTAGCGTGAAGAGCATCGTCGATATCTTGACAGCCTGGTGGATCGATACTGCAGATGAGGAGTCCACGGAGATCCTCTCTGTCCCTCCATCCAGGATCCTCTATGCTGGCCGGGACCTTCCAGTCGTGACCCTCGCTTGGAAGACAATCAAGAACCGTCTTGGGGAAAGGTCGGTACTGAACATCCCACTCCAATAGAAGTGCCTCAGTCTCAGCAGCCTTGGTTTCAAGCTCACCCAAGGAACGCACGAAATGTCCAACGGGGTGCCTTGAGTCACGGTCCCAGGCGTCCATAGTGACCAAAAGTCGCTTTCCTAGGAGCTCTGAAACCTGTCTTGTGCGGAGACGGATCTTGGGAATCTTCTTGTCCATGGGGATCAAGAAAACATTGTCCTGTTTACGGCCCTGACTCGATCCTTTACTTGCCGACGTAGGATCAATATGGCCAACGTACTGGCGCCAGTTACGTTTGATGACACCAACAACCTTGGCGGTGGGTTGAGGCCGACCTTCGGATGAGCCTTTTTGTGTCTTCTTCACCTGCTCCTGCAGAGCCTTGCGCTCCTTTTCTGACACGAAATCCTGGTCTTCTTCGGCATCGGCATTCTCGTTTCTCGTGATAGCTTCCTCCTCGATGATCTTGGTCGAGGGTTCTTTCCACTGGTCTTGGGGAAGAACCTCGACGACGACAACATCGCCATCGACAGCACGGTTGATGTTCTCGCGGCCCAAAACAAGCAGGGGTTTGGGGAAAGCGGGAACCTTGATCGAGCCTTCGAGATAGTTGTATGGTGAAACGTTGAAGATTCCCTGGTGCATGAGACCCGCCTTGACGCCCGTCATCATCTTTGACAGCGTATAGTATTCGGGGTAGAGCATCTGGGTGGGCTTCTTGAACCCTCCCTGGGCCTGTGACTCTGCAACCATGTCGAGAAGTCTCTCTCCATCCTCTAGACCACTAACGTAGTCCTTTAGAGAGGAAGCCTTGATTCCTTCCTCCTGTGCCTTGCGGAGATTGTCCCGGTCGTCGCTGAGCATTACCACAGCAGGGACTTTGCTGGCTTTTGTTGCTGCTAAGTGGTCACCATACCACTTCACTGCCAAACGAACAGCCCGGTCATTGCGGTCGTTGACTGTCTCTTTGGGTTCTCGGTGAACAAAAGTCTCCAACCGAAAGTCGTTGAAGAAGACGTAGAACCTCTTGTCCTCACTCTTTGTCAAGCTCACCAATCTGTTGTAGAGGGGGAGTGACCTGTTTCGCAGCTCCTCAAGAACAGTCTGCAGAATAATGACATCGTAGAAGCTAGAGGTCTGCTCGAAAAGATCCATGGCGTTGAGCAAGGCGTTAGTATCAGGGATCAGGTAGTGACCCTGAGGAAAAGTTTTGGTGCCTGCTGGCTTGTCCGAGAGGACAAATGGCTGCACTACGTAAAGTCAGACATAGATTTTAATCATAAGAAAGACAAACCCACCTTGCTTGGCAGCATTTCTGGGTGCGTCTTGAAGACATGCTCTGCAGAGTTTGGAGGAACAGGGAATATCAGTTCGAAGGTAGACCTCCCTCACAATTTTCTGAACCTTGCCACTCCTCGTCGAGCGAACATAGATCTTGCTTGAGATATTTGATGACAGCGAGTCTGTCTCTGGTGTTCTCTTTAGGCTCGTCATTTTTGCCGTCAGAGTTTTGTGAAATGATGAAGGCTGGTAAATTTACAGGCGTAAATGCACAGGCAGAAAAGTACGTCAATGAATGCTTTGCAGAGGCGATTCAAGATAGTGGGGCTCTTATCGATACGGGGATCCAAGGTTGGACACCAGCAAACTCGCAAAGGATCGGGGAAGAGAGTGTACAGTTATAGCATTAGTTATATCGAAGGCGTCCATGAGCATCGAGAAAGTAGATTAGGAAGCATGACAATTGGTTTGCAATCAAGTAATCTGCTTGAAGTCAAGCTCTGATGTTAATATCACGTGATGCCCCAGGGCCACGTGATATCGCGTCTCGCGACGACTGCTACTCAACCACAAACAGTCATTCGTGACAACCTCAACTTGACAATTTGAACAGTTGGATTTTATTAGAACGGAGGAAAGAATCACCTCAAGGATCTACTCACTTATCTCACTTTCCTTTCTAAAAAAGAACTTGAATCCCTTGAACCTTCGCCTGTCTAGAATCACTCTGGTTGGTCATGCAGAATTGCGATAATACGAACAAGTTAGGTCAGCAACCAAGCAAAGCATGACAATATCTTTGTTCAGCTTCATTTTTTGAGAGATATATGAAACTCGCCAACAACGGATGGAAATTTGACCAGCTAAAGCCTTCAAGCAACTCTGAATCACAATGTTCTGGTTCCATCCATGTACTTACATCCATTCCGAGGTGATGAGGCAGCCGTGAACTCTCCATCAACGCAGTTTACAGCCAGATGCTAACTAAGGTATTAATCTTGGGCGAATTTCCAGCTGACCATGACAGATTTGTACAGTCAAACCTGTTGAATGGCGTCTTTTCGCCATCACTGCTCACTTACACATCGCCACCAGCTTTTCCATCTAGACCCATACTCTAGCCTCTAGGACAAATGCTCAACAGCCCGAGACAGAAACCAAGGGAACCCACAGCTTACTTATCGATACGAACTAAACATATCTTTTGCAGACATCAATGCCAATGTCCCGTCCTATCAAGTTCTCACCGCTTCATGGGCCAAGATTCAAGCACAAAACAAAAGGACTCCAGGCCCAGACTCATCAGGAAATCTAGCCAGATCGTACTCCACGAAATAGCGCCCGCAGTCTTGCTTCAAAAAAGCAGGCAACCCTCTCGGGAAGCAAGCGGGTCGAGATCTCGGTTTTTTT